>APFE030201128.1:58649-108851 GCA_000404065.3 Pinus taeda | reverse complement strand
TGTGAAGCAATACTTGAAACAAAAACAGAGGAGATAGGGTAAGAGGAGGTACCTATTTTCCTCGCGGCCTTAGCAGTTTCCCTGGATCACGTCATGGGAGGTGACGATATTCTATGCGAACATGCTCTAGCATGAGGGGAGACCGCACGAATAGAAACCCTGGTAATCGAAATGGGAGGACATTCCAAGTGAGGAGTAAATTGTCCCTTAGTGCCTTTAGTTGTGATTGGATATTCCAAAGACTTTTTGACTAGAGGGCATTCCTTGAAAATGTGACCAACCTTGTGACACCTCCTACAATGGAACGAGACTCCCTCATAGTCCAGGATCTGAACCCAAGTGACATTTCTCCACTTCAGTGCAATTTTCTCCTCCAAACCCTCCCGAGTGTCCAAATGGAAAAGAATGTGAGCAAGGGTTCAATTCTTTGTTCGGATGTAAGTTCTATCACAGTCGAGATAGGTACCAAGCATGTTCCCAATCCGCACGAAGAAATCCTCCAACCAGTACTGTAGAGGGAGCCACGATAGATGAACCCAAAGTGGTCTAGCACATATCTATTCCCGTTCTGGATCAAACATTGGGCTCCAGTGCTTGAGAAGGACTGGTGCCATCTCAATATGCTAGTAATGGGCAAGTACCAAATTTGTGAATTATTTCTTAGTAAAATGCAATGCAAACCATCTGCGGGGAAGGATCTGTACCTTTGGCAGCTCCTTCAAGGTATTGCCCCAGATTTCTTGGACCCAAAGTGTTAAACACTCCACCAAGTAAGACCTTCCCTGGACATGACTGACCAGGACAGTGCCTGATTTATCCGCAACCTCTCCCATTCTTAAAACTTTTCCAAAATTAATCATGAAATCCTTTGATGTGACTTTAATACACTTTACCTTTCTTTTGCAAGTTTGAAGTGTAGTGGGATGATCGTGCAAGGGGTCTGAGGTAGAAATCCCTTCCTCTTGGGTCTGAGCGGCCGACCTAACCCTGATCACTGGGGTTTCAAAACAACCAGACAATGAATTGCTAGCCGGAGAGGACCGGATGAAACCTTGAAGAGAAGGCCCCGCAATAGGGTTTTCAGCAGCACCAGACGTAGCTTGTTCCCAGAGCAGAGGGGAGGTATGCCGTCAGAAAGCATCCTTCGGACGGTCTGGTTCAAAGGATGGGGAGGGCGGAGAGACCATAGAGAGAAGATGGAGGGTGCCTGGAGAAAGTGGCAGGAAATCTAATGTAGGGGAATTGATGGAAATGGTGCCGAAGTGTAGGAGGAGGAAGAGAGACCCAGGAAAGTGCCCACTGGTGTGGAGCAAGACAGAGCGGATACGGAAGGCACAGGAGTGACTCAAAATGACCAGCTACAGTTAGGGCTTCCAAATATGGGCTGGTCGGGAAATGGATCCGGCGAGTAGTCCACCGCCTCGACATCCATGTTAATATCCATCCCAAAATAGAAAAGAAATGACACCAAAGACAACCAGTGACAGGAGGTAGCTATAACGGAGATGGAAGCGGATGGATAGACAGTCCGAAGACTGCAGGGTAAAAACTATTGAGACTGCAGTAAAAATGAAAGTTACCCTAACCCTAAACGATGTGGCACAAATGGGAGCTCCATCTTTTTAATGTGTATGTGCCAACAAAATATTGAGTTATCCTTGAATAATGAGCAATAGTAAAATATTATTAACCTCATTCTTGGACTAACCACTTGGAATATTTTATTATATTTGGTTAGGAGGGAAAAAAATATCTAAACTTTTATTTAGAAATAATAAATAAATAAATGATTTATTTATCATCTCCAGGAATAAACAAATAATTATTCATTTGATTATTCCTAAGGGATTTAGTCAAACTTGACAAAGAATAATAATTAACTAGTTATTAATTAATTATTCTTGGAGAGAAATAAGATAATTAATGGTTTATCTATTTATTTTTCATAACTGGGTCAAATATGACAAGGAGTATTAATTAATTAATGGTTTAAATAATTATTCCTGGAAGAAAATCAAATAAATAGTGATTTATTTAATTATTCTTCACGGGTTTAAAATTATAAATTACTTAACAAATGTGGTTTATTAAGTAATTTCTCACAGTGAAAGCAATTTTACTATGGTAAAATTGGCTTTACATTATGTACTTTGATCCATCTAGTAAATTAGGCTAGATGATCAATTTTTTGGTGATAACACTAATGATAAACCTGCTCAAAGTTTTGTGATTAGGATTTAGAGTTTGAACTCTTCATAGAAAGAGTTTTCAAGGAGTGAAGGATGACCACACTTTCACAGGGAGAATTCTTTCTTCCAATGGACTAGCATATTGATGGCATTGTGTTTATTATGGAGGAGCTTATTATGCAATTACTTAGCACTGGCTTATTGCAAGAAAATGTTCATGAAAGTTTTGATGTGACTTCCTCATAGAGATTCAAATGTGTCAGTATGCTTGTATGGCATAGTTGGTATATTTCTAGTGCTCATATTTCTGCGTCACATTTATGTCATGTATTATCATGCTTGTGTCACTATTATTGAGACCAGATGAAGGTGTATTGGAGTTGGCACATCTACAGTGTGGATACTATTACTCATGTCTTATATATCTAGACTTATGATGCATGATGTCACAAATATGTTTTACATTCAGATGGCCGAGTTGTGATGAGCTTATGCACTTGGGTGAGTTGGATTAGAGGTATATTGTTTTTAATTCATGGAGAGAGTATTTTGTTGCATGGATATTATGTGTTTATGTACATTTCCTATGCATGTTGGTTATAATATTTCTATTGCTTGATATTTTGATCTCATTGTACAAGGAGAGAGTGCGTTGACCTTGATAGCATGAGGTAAAGCAGATGATGAGTTTATGTGTGATTAACAGTGCTATATTGCAAGATCTTATATAGTTGTTGTTGTTTCTTAGTGCTTCTTGGATGCATTGAATATTTGGCCTCACATTTATGATGTTGGAGAGATTGTTTTTATATTGTCTTATCTATTACCACTGATGTTTTTCTTGCTTGCTGACTTATTTCCTGAAGCTAGAGTTAATGATATGGGAGTATGCTTCTTGTTGTGGAGCCCCATTGATGGCTTATTGGTTACTGATGATGAGGATGTATATATTTTTTTCTTTATGTCAGGGTATTCATGTTGTTGTTGTCAGATGATTATGTTGCAGATGTTAATGTAGAGTACGGTGGTTTTCATGGTTTTACTATAGATATTTTTTTTTTGGTATTAATGAGATCTACACACATGTTGGTGGTAAGATCCTTGTTTATGGTTGAGGTGTTGAGAGTAGCCATTCACTATCATGTGCCATGTTTTGTACTTTTATTATTGTTGATGTATAGAGCATACATTGTTGCTCATCGATGCCATGTATTTATGTTATATTAGTGTATTGGGCATGCATAGAGGATACCACACTTGGGTGCAATTGTAAAATTCATGTATCGTCATTATCTCATATTTTGGTGCATTGGTCATGGAGATACCCATGGTGTCTAGCGTGCTTTGTAAAACTTATCAAATTCAGCTATGTATGGGCTATGGGGTGTCAAATTCATGTCTTATTTTGTATATCATTGATGTATCCCTATTGCATTGGGTGAATGATGTAAACTTGGGTCCATAGAGTGATTAGTTGGTGATAGGTATGCTTGTAGAAGAGTATATATTCATCCCATTTACTTATCACAACCATGTATTTTCTCCATCAAGCCTTGTATTTTTATGGAATCTCATTTTTTGTCATTTCTCAAAGTTAGTTGGAGTCTTAGTCCATGAGGAGTATTCTCTTGCACTTGGCAAGGAGGCCTATTATAGAGAAGCAAAAGTTCTACTACAGCGACAAAGAGAGTGTGTTTGCAACTTCATTTTGTCCTGTGGGGGAGCATGTTCAGCATGAGAGGATGCATGGTTTTGGTTATACACATGGTTGTAAGTGGGGATAATTGTTTCACATGCTTGTCTTTCTTATCATGTTAGGGTCCCACCCTAACCCCCTTATCCATGTTATGGGATCATGTCATAGTCAAGAGTCAATAAAGCCCATATTAATATTTGTAAGTGGTTAACCCAGTTAGTTGCAAATGGGACCACAATTAGTTGTAAATGGGCGGTAGTATTAGAGAGATGGTATTAATAAAACCCACGGTATTGGCTCATGGTATTACATGTCTGAGTCATATATAAAGGATAGAGACTCCCTACGAGGAGCATCGTGTCTTGTTTTGTAATTGAGCTCTGCTCTATTGGAGGTTGCCCCCTCGAAGAGGCTTGTGAACATTTCTCTCTGAGTAATAAAATCTTTGCTATTCTTTGTTCTGGGTATATTTTCTTCGTTCTCAGTATTTTTCTCGCATATTCTCGGTTCGGTATTGCTTTGCAGGTTAAGTGGCATAACATATCAGATAATTAGTTTGTATTGACATGGTGTTCTTGGAAGAACCTCATCGACCTAGATCTGTCTCCAACTCTACTAGGTCATCCATTGCTACAAATGCTCCCTCTGAACTCGAATACTTCCCTATTTTATTCTACAAAACATACTTTGAATACTTGTTCTTTCCCATCATACTTTTTGATTCCATCAATTCTCTATTATGAGCCCTTCCTACCTTACTACTCAAGGTTTCTCCCTCTAAAGGCATCCATCTCTAGCTCCACAATATGCCACTATTAGTGAACCTAACTCCTTTAGGTCACTAATGTTTGGCTTAAACAATCTTCCCTCTAGCTACTCCTTTTTCCATCAAGTATGCCAACTCATAGGGTCTTCAACCTGCCCACTACTTTCCTCATTGTTGCTCCACAAAAGAAAAGTCTTAAGGAAATGGAGGTTGATCACTCTCATTGTAGAAGCCCATCTCTACATAGTGAAATAGGGCTAAATACTAATCCCTCTTGCTTTCTTCCTTCGTCCCTTCAAGGATCAACCCTAAGCTTCAAAAAAAATTCTACTCCAACTAGATTTGATGTCCTTCTCAAATTTTGGACTTAGGGCACTAGAGAAACCTTCTAGTTTCCCTTAAAATAGTACATAATATGTCCACCAAGACTATCCAAAGCCTGGACAATAAATCTAGAAAACAACACCAACTTAGAAGCAAACTTACCATACCTGAGACATTAAATTTTGTACCGAATCTCTAGTCCTATTCATGCACTCAAGACTGCAATATTTTCCCCTATTTAGGGCTACCTTTATCAGATACTATAGCCCTCTGACTCAGACTCAAACTGTTGCAAAAAATCACTCCTTCCTCTTCTAACAGTCCACTCATACACTATACTTTTGAGACTACTCGACCCTCAATATCAGCCACTTGTAGGCGTTATAGCTCTCAAAATGAAGACTATAGGAGCTCTGCCTCCTCAAACTACATAGAAATCTATGACCTATTCCTAAGAGAAATAACACTTCAAAATATGCAAAAAAATGCCTAGAATTCATCCTTCAGCCCTCTTCCTCAACCAGATTCGATACCATGTAGAAAATCCACGAAATTCTACAATTGTTAATATGAAAGATCTGAAACTAGTTTATTTTCATATAGACACATAATTTCTTTACTTATTTTGCAGCAGAATAGAAACAAAAATAAATACAGACATACTATTAAACACAATATTTCTAGGGAAACCAATTGGGGAAAACCCTTTCTTTGTTGAGAATATCATTGATAGAAACTTTATCGATGATCTCTTACAATACAAATTTGTTTCCAATAGAGAATACACCCTTCTCACTAACTTGCCTAGGCTTGAAAAACGCGCTTGTTGTATCCTAACTTTCTTCCTGAATCATTGTGCAATAGGTGCTCCTATTTAATAGGATATTCCACTATTTATATGTGCACTACCCAAGGGAACTCTTCCTCAAAATAATTTTGTGCACAAGTTTCTCTTACACACTCTTCCTCACAAACTCACACACAACCTTGTGCATACCCCTATTTCTCTGTCTCACAAGACTCTACTCACAAAACAACGAGTAACAATGTGTCTTCGCTCCTCCTTTTAAAGTAATTCGAATGGCCAAATTTGGTGAGTTTATAATTAAGTAGTTTTCTTTTGTGATTTTTTGAGTTCTTATGAGTTAATTATTCATGCATCTCGTCCTATATATTGAGACTCAACCACAAGTTCTTTTCCTCAATTAGCTCACACAAGAAGGCTGATAACTTGGCCTTCCACTTCTATACATCAGTTAACTACTTCATGAACACTTCCTAAATTTTAGAAACTTGTGCATGTCAAGGCGAAACTCGAATTGGCCCCTTTCATTAGGGCACAAATCAAGGAACCCTTTCTCACTACAATTCTCAACAATATTTTGGGACATGGCAGCTTCACATTTGTTCTTATGTTACTAATGATAAATCTACTTGGAGTTTTGTGATCAAGATTTATAGCATGAACTCTTCATAGAAAGAGTTGTCAAGGAGTGAAGGATGACCACACTTTCAAGGGGGCATTCTTACTTCCATTGGACTAGCATATTGATGGCATTGTGTTTATTGTGAAGGAGCTTATTATGCATTTACTTAACATTGGCCTATTGCAAAAAAATGTTGATAAATTTTCTGTTGTGATTTCCTCATAGAGATTCAGATGTGTCAGCATTCGTGTATGGCATATTTGGTATATTCTAGTGCTCATATTGCTAGATCACATTTAAATCATGTGTTATCATGCGTGTGTCACTAGTATGGAGACCAGATGAAGGTGCATTGGAGTTGGCACATATAGAGTGTGCATACTATAACTCATATCTTATATATCTAAATGGATGATGCATGATGTAATTGATATTTTTTAGATTTAAATGGTTGAGTTGTGATGAGATTATACACTTGTGTGAGTTGGATTATAGGTATATTGTTTTTTATTCATGGAGAGAGTATGTATTTGTGTGGGTCTTATGCGTTTATGTACATTTCCTATGCATGTTGGTTATAATATTTCTATTTCTTGATATTTTGATCTCATTATATGATGAGAGAGTGTATTGACCTTGATAGCATGAGGTCAAGTAGATGATGAGTTTACGTGTTGTTGACCGTTCTATATTGCAAGATTATATAATTGTTGTTGTTACTTAGTGCTTCTTAGATGCATTGCATATTTTGCCACACATTGATGATGATGGAGAGATTGTTCTTATATTGTCTTATCTATTACCACTGATGCTTTTGTTGTTTGCTGACTTGGCCTGAAGCTAGAGTTAATGATATGGGAGTATGCTTCTTGCTGTGGAGCCTCAATGATCACTTATTACTACTGATGATCAGGATGTATATATTGTTGTCTTTATGTCATGTTATTCATCTTGTTGTTATCAGATGAATATGTTGTAGATGTCTATTCAGAGGATGGTGGTTTTTATGGTTTCACTATAGATATTTTATTGTTGGTGTTAATGAGAGCTACACACATGTTGGTGGAAAGATCCTTGTTTATGGTTGAGATCTTAAGGGTATCCATGCGCTATCATATGCCATGTTTGGTCCTTTTATTTTTGTTGATTTATAGAGGATATATTGTTTCTCATTGATGCCATGTATTTATGTTATATCGTTGTATTGGGCATGTGAACAACACACTTGTGTGTAGTTGTAAAAGTCATGTATCATCGTTGTCTCATATTTTTGTGCATTGGTAATGAAGAGACCTGTGGTGTCTAGCATGCTTTGTAAAAGTTTTCAAATTCAGTTATGTATGGGCTATGGCATGTCAAAGTCATGTCTTATTTTGTATATCATTGATGTAGTGCAGTTGGATTGGGTGAATGATGTAAACTTGGGTCCATAGAGTCATTAGTTGGTGATAGGTATGCTGGTAGAGGAGTATATATTCGTCCTATGTGCTTATTGCAACCATGTATTTGATCCATGAATTCTTGTATTTAAATGGAATTTCATTTTATATCATTTCTCAAAGTCAATTGGATTCCTAGCCAATGAGGAGTAGCCTCTTTCATTTGGAAAGGAGGCCTAAAGGAGAGTAGAAGAAGTGTTGTTGTAGCAGCAAAGAGAGTGTGTTTGCAACTCCATTTCATCCTATGGGGGAGCATGCTTAGCATGACAGGATGCATGGTTTTGGATATACACATGGTTGGTAGTGGGGATAATTGTTCCACATGTTTGTCTTGCTTATCAGATAATTAGTTTGTATCAACATAGTGTTGAGTATGATAGGGGGAGTACTTATCTCATCCTTCACAGTGTTTCCATTGTTCTGCAATGTTGGTTTTTCAATTTTCCATTTATGTGAAAGGGGGATGGAGAATGGAAATATGGAATAGGATGGAGAATGGAAAGAGTTTAGAGATCAGCCTCAGAGTTATGGAGATCGGGTTGAGATTGACATCAGTGCCAAATGGGGAGCATGTTGGCATTGTAGTGTTGGAATTGATGTCAATAAGGACTTCGTATTGTTTGTCTTATCATTTATGTCAACCTATTGATGGTGGTCTTTATGAATTTTTGCAGCTAGATATGAGTTATCATTAATTTGATGTATAGGTGTTGACTTGATGTAAATATGATGGTCCATGCAAGGTTGTTTGGCCAACTAGGTCTTTGTGATTCTAACTTGACGTAGAAGTGTCTATTACTTATGATGTGATCTTGAGGATGCAGAGGAATTGAAATATGTTATAGTGTTCCGTAGTTTCATATTCATGTCTTGAAGCTAAGCTCCAAATATGGTTAAATAAGGAGACGAGGATCAAAAGTTATGTTATCATCTATAAGAAGTAGTTATACTCCAAGCGAAGATGTTGCTAATGTTACATGGATGCCTATGTTATCATAGAAATGTTCCTCTTTGGGAAGTAGTTATGGCCATAGAGAAGATATATTTTTAGGAGAAATTTTAATTTAAGGGTGCACATCAAATAGAATATGTATTTCCCAAGGTATTTTCCCGCGATTTTTTATGGGTTAGATTCTATTTGAGTTGGTCTTCATTCTAGAATGTGATTCAGTCAATAATAAGTATCTCATTGAATAAAAAAGATGGAGGATAATTTCAAGGAGAAAAAATATCAAAATACCGAACCAATCAATATTATGTGAACGAACATGATTAGTTCCCCCTTACTTTTATTGCAATTATTGTTTTAATCACTCCATAAAATTATTTATATGAGAATGCTTTAAGGATTTTTGGTTAGTTGCATTATTGATAGAGTTAGTGTGATAAAATAGAAGTTTGTGTAGGTTGTGAGGGATGTTATGCATAAAATCTAAAGCATTTTGCAAGCGTTACAGAAGGTAGCAGATTCATGTTTCATCCAACATCTTATGCAAAGATAGCGAAGAGATCAAGTAAGGAATTATTGGAGATCATTTGGCGTATGGTAGTTGCTAGTGCATTTATCATATTATTATTTATATGTATTGTTTGTTTTTGGATAGATTTTATCATATTGTAGAGGAATGATAGGTTGTTGTTGAGTTTTGTAGTTCTCCTTGGAGTCCAATTTGAAAATGAATGAAAGTGTGGCTATGAGAGTTTGGGGAGGTGGTGGCCTTCGTCTAGTAGTGGCTGAACAAGATAGGGGTGATGGCTCCTTGCTAGTAGTGGCTAGAAAAATAGTATATTGGGAGTAGCATCTCCATCCAATGGTGGTTGGATAGTCTAGTGGTGGTTGGGCAAGGCTTATTAGGAGTGGTAGCTTCCAATAGTTGGTGGCCTACAAAATCATGTGAGTAAAGACTCCCTATATGGTGGTGGCCACTAATAATTTTCATAGGGGTAGTGGATCCTAGCTAGTGGTGGCCAGCTGAAAGACATAAAACAACTTATTTATATAATAATAAGAGAACGAGAAGCACCATAGCAGCAACAGGTGGATTCTCTCCCTTTAGGGGTTTACACCAGAAATCATTCGTGTCTCATGTGTTAAATATTTTTATGGTTTTTTTTTATATTTGATGTTTTGATCTCTCATTATGTGTTTCATATTGTAGATGGTTAAAAGGTTAATCAATTGGAGAAAATTTTATAAGTTCCATCACTATTGATTCACCCCCTTCTGAGTAGTGATCTACATTTCTAACATAAACAACAATTTATACCCCCAACACACCTAATAGATTTAAGAAAGTGTTCAACCTCCTTAATGGATTATTATCATATAATATCACTTGTTATCACCTTGTAATTTCTTAAGGCTGTGAAAGAAACCTAGGGGTAACCACAGAACCTCTTTTAAGTTTGGAAGCTATCCCTTCTAAACTCAAAGAGGGATATCTGTCATATTTAGATTTGTTTGTAGTAGGATTTTAGGCTAGATGTAAGGTTCAAAGTTTGGTTTTTTGAATTGTCTGGTTGAGGCTACAAGGTAAGGTCATTGGGAAATGGATTCAAAGTCTTAGAGTGATCAAGTGCATAAATATCATACTAGAAATAATAGGGAAAGGTAGGTACACCGTTGGATCTTCAGAATCAATTACACATAGAGAAATTAAGAATTCTATATTTAATTTCAGTTGGAAAACATATATATTGCTTAAAATCCAGAAGATAGTGTAATTAAACAAGTTCAGCCCATATTTTTTCTTTTAGAAGAAACACATATGAAAAACAACAGAGATATTACAGAATTACAAGTACAAAAAACATCACCAATTAAGCCTAACACATGAATCCTAGAACACTATTTGTATTAATGAAAAATGATCACTTTAGCTCAGTGAACAACTTTACATCAAATGGTAGTCCTTTCTTTCTACAAGTCCCAACATTTGTAATTCGACTTGGGAAGCACTTACACAAAATTATCAAAAAATATCTTCAATGAAAACCTCAATATATTTTACAAAATATCCTAAACTGCTTGTAAAAATAAATAAAAAATATAGATATTTGAAATAGTTGTGATGATTTAGCACTATCTTCAAGTATTACTGTTGATGACTAGGCCTGGAAAAGTGATACTCTGTTACTGAAGATAAAATAGTTTTTACTCCAAAATTTGACATAGATGGTCCCATCTATCTTCATCTAGAATTGGCATTTTAACCAATTTTCTATAAGCCTCATCTACCTCACTATATTTTTGGAAAGTTGGTTTGACATAAATAAATGCTTGATTTCAGTTCAGATAAGTAGATTGAATTCCAAAGCCTCCATGAAATGTTTTCCTATGATTGAGCCTTTGATAGTTGAAAACTTTGATTTGTCTCGAGCTATTGAGTACAACTTCTATTGATAATCTGTTAGGGGCACTAACTTGTCTCCAATTCCCTTTAGTCCTGACAGTCCTTTCAAACGTAATGCGTTTAATTACTTATGAAACTTCTGGATGTTGGTCTCCAAATGTTGGCACTTGTTTTCCAACTGTACTAGTAAGTTCGTTTTAGTAAGGACTTTCCTGAGTTCCAAGATAGTCTTTGTCCTATCTGCAATTTTAAAATATGCTAACTCATCCTTGGTTTTTGAATTCAAAATGTTAATTAAAGTGTTAGCTTCCCCTGGCCTCTATCCCAAACTGTTTCAAACCTTTTCCATTAATTCCTTTGATCTCTGTATCAAGTACTGATGTTCAAATATTATTTCAATTGAAGGCCAGATTTTTGTGATGGCCTCATTTATCTCAACCCATATGCATTCTTTATCATGTGCTATGTTTGAGCCATCATAGACTTAGTTACTATCTACTCAATCTTTTGGGTTAACCTGTGAGATTTATGCATCTTTGTTATGTATCAATTATCTATCTTTAATTTTTGATCCTGCAAAGTTTTAATTTGGGATTTTAATATTTTAATTCCCTGCCCTATGATGGATAGGTCTTCTGTAGCTTTAACCAATGTATTTGAGGAATCTACAGTCTATGCTTCTATTTTTGTTGATTTAGATGCTCCTACTATGGTTACAACTAAAATAGGCATTGTTGTTAGAGGAACTATGGCTAGTTGTGATAACTATTCCTTTTCCTTGAGCAGTTTTTCCATCTCCACTTCCATATCCTTAATCTGGCTACTTTGTTCAATTATTATCTTGAACATGTTCTCTTTTTCTTTCTCAAGCTCCCCAACCTCCTTAGCTTAGGGATCCTCATTGGAGGGAAGTTTGAGTTGATTCCTCAATGTTGCTATGTCTACATTTTTCCTCCTTACAATCTCTTATGTTTCTTTTACAACTTTTTGGTCATACCCCAGTTTAATTACCAGGTCCTCCAATGATTTGATCATGGTTTCCTTAGCCAAATATGAGATATTTTCAAGTTTCAATTGTAATTGTCTATTGCTTATTGAAGCCTATAAGTTGGAGGTTTTCATGGCAGTGTTTTTCAAAGTATAGTACAACATTTCACCCTTTTGTTTATGCAGGTCTATTTGGTCAATGGGGTGAATCTGCTCAACATCAAGGAGAAAATAGATTTCTTGTAATCAGTTGGAGTCTTTGGAAATGGAACATGTGCTTGAAGGAATACAATTTTAATTTTCCCCTTTTCTCTATCGAAGGCTGAAAGAAGACTATGTTGTGAAGAGGTTGTTTTCTTCCAGAATTGGAAGTAGGTGGTGGCTTTGAGCAGCTCATTCTTCTTCTTAATTTCTCTATATTTTGCAAAAATATTTGGTTCATCCTGATCTTGAACCAACTTTGTTGTTTGAGTTGTATCTCGAGGATCTTGGGAAGCTGAGGAAGTTGTGGATCCTATGAACATATATTCTCCCCTTGTAGAAACATGAGCACATGTTAGGACTATGGTGTCCTGCTCCTCATCCTCCTATAGAAAAACTGATTTAGTATTAGTCTTATGCTTCTTCTTATATATCATAAATTCTTTGACTCCAATCTTTGTCGTGGAAGGGGAATCATCCTCCCTTGGCCTCTTGTCGAATTTTTATTGAGCTATTGGAGTCTGTGAGGCAGTTGAGGATATCACTTGTTATTCTGCCTCTTGTAGCATATTCTCCTCCCATTGACTTTGATTCATGAACTTCTCTATCTCTAGTCTCGGACTGTAAGTGTAGGGAGTGGTTTTCTACTCCACTCTTAGTTTAGAAATGGTTTCAAAAGGCTCATATGACCAAGTGAAACTCAACTTGAATTTCATCTGCTTAAGGAGCAAATCTACCACCTTACCTATTGCTCTGGTGTTACAAATAAAAGGTCCAACCTATGCCTTGATTTTAAACTGAGACTTCTTTTTTGCTACAAAAAAATGGATATCATCCATATGAATCATCTATCTTATATATTCCAATGAGAAGATCCTCATAGGAACAAAATTTGGCAACCCGTATGGTGGAAATTCACACCCATAAACTCTAATATCAATATAATTTTGGTACAAGTACCAATCTCATGTCTTAGTCTACTCACTGAGATGCAGAATTCTTTGTATCTTTGGTCCTATCCTAGGCTCTATATTGTGGTTTAATAAACAGGATACTGTGTGTAAAAATTGATCAACATAATTAGACAAGGTGTACTCAGTGGAATTTTTCCTCACCAAGGATGTCCAATGGATTATTGGCTATGGATTACCCTACTCATCTAATTTCTACAAAGGAAATGAAAATTTATCTGCCTAATGGTAAAGAAACAAATAAACCAACACTGAAGCATATTTAAACGTCCCTTCAATCGAAAATTTAAGGAAGTGGTCATGAATTGATTCTGCAATGAACTCATTGTAATTGAAAATGGGGGGTTTCTCACCAGTTACAAAAATTGATAAGAAACCAACAATTGCCTCATCAACCCACTGATTGGATTGATAGCCCATTATGCATGAAATAATTGAAATCACTTGCTTGGTCATCTCAGACAACATAGAGGATGAGTGTGGGGGATTCTTCTTGGGTAATTGGGTGTCCTCAAGGAGAAAAATCTCAAATATCTTGCCTCTCTGTGGGAAGGTTTGGTTTTTATAGAATTCCATAAGGGAATCTACTGAAAATGGTTTCAAAGAGTTAGAATTTGGCAATTGGAGCATTTGGGAGATGGATTCTACAATGATGGTGAAGAGGATATCACTATTTTGGGCCATAATTTCCCTCTAACTAGGGATATACCTAAATTGACACCAAGAGATGAATTCAGGGAAGTGGTTTGTCTGGGGAAAGATGATTTGGGGTAGGAGAGAATCCCATAGGCTCAATTCATTGCTTTGGTCCAAAAAGTTTTATTTTAACTAGTTGTAAAGCTCATACATGTTGAATTGACAACTAGTTTCAACAATTTTGTAGTCTTGGTCTACCGGTGGTTGGTGATCTAAGTCTATGGTTGGAGGCAACATAGGATTGTCATTGGAGGTATTGGATTTTCCTTTAGGTACCATGATAGAAGCGAAAAGAATAGGGAATTTTAAATTACTCAGGAAAAATAGGCAAAGACAAGTATCTAGATGTGAATTGATTGCTTGGCACTTGGTTGGAGTGACTGGTTATAAAGACTAGTCACAAAGATGGCATGGATCACTAGCTAGGCACTGGGGTAGACTCTGTTTGGTTTACTGCACAATGGAAATTCTGATTTCTTGTTATCTTTAAATGACAAAAGGAGGCGATTGAATGGGCTTTGGTGGGTCATATAAGAGAACAAATTGATCGTTGTTAATTAACCGTTAAGATGGAGTAGGTACATTGTCACGGGAGTGAATAATGATTTATTTACTCAACGGTCTGTTGATGTGGTAGCGGGAATGCTAGATGGCATCATTACATTAGGGGAGAAGTAATGATATTAGGTCATTTTGGTGAAAGGGAAGTGGGGTCCATTAGTGTGAGGTGGCAAACAGGAAGTGGGGGAAAATGGAATGACATAGGAGCGAGGTGGGTACGGTAGGTCCATCTAGCGAAATGTAAGTTCCATGAGAGAGGAGGGGGGTCAACGGTCAATGTGAGCGGGAGCGGGATGGTAGTTTTTGGAGGGGAGAGGGACGATTTTAGGAGAGGGTGCGAAATGTCCAGAAGCTGCCACGTCACCAAAGATTACCACACTTTTGGACCCCCCTACTGATTAAATAGTGGAGGGGCTTGACGAGGGTGAATACGATCCCCCACCATTGATCCAGGTGGGGTGGATTGTGATCATTTAAATATTCGCCTGCTTTATTATATAGTGACAAAACATGTTGCATCAAAAACTTTGTTTACAAATTAGAATTGTGATTAACTTATAAATTAATTTAACATTAAATCTATTTAACTAACCTCTAAAGGCACATTTGAACATGCAGACCTATTTTGTATTTTTCTAAAGTTTTCATTATTTTTCTTCTTTAATTTCTCATTAGCCACGTTTAAACACTATGGTTAATTAATTGCATTCTAACTAATCTAATTCGACCATGATTACACTGTGTGGTTGATTATTCACTAACCTAAACTAATTTTTTCTAATCCATCCTAATCACGCTTAGAGAGTGTGATTAAAATAACTAATCTACTTCTCTTACTTTAATGTCACACTTTGACTAGCAACACATTATTCGAAATTTCTAAGATATTTTTGATGTGTTTTTCATTTTTTGAGTGGCATTTAGATTTGCTCACTTATTATTTTTTTGGGATATTTTTCATTATTATTTTTTTTATTTTCTCATATTTTTAATTTTTATTCTTTTCACACACATATATATATTTTTCTTGTTTATGTATCCCCTTTTTTTCTTTTCCTTTTTCTATTTTGGAAATAACTTGCAGAATGAAATATTATTTACAACATCTCATATAAAATTCGTTAGCAAATAGTTAACTCATCCTATAAAATATAGGACCCTAAAAGTGGCTCCAATGGGAGTGGCACCCTCCTTGTGAGGTGTTAAGAACATTGTAGATCAGTAACCTTGATCCATTGGGTATGATTTCCTTATTCTGCAATTGAATCTAATCCACCTATTGTTAATCATAAATATGGGCAACAAATCATCAGAAGCTTAGGGCCTTCTCTCTGGGCTTCAATTTCTGATGTGAGCTACCCTCACTCTTACAGTAGAATAGTAAAATTATATGTACAATAATTCTGAATGAAACTGATTTAACTTTGAGGAAAGTAATGTTTGATAAGTCTGCCATTGATAGGTCCACCGGGCAATGCTTCTTCAGTCAAGTTCTTCAAGAAAAATGCATTATTTCCTTTGAAAGCTTTAATTCTATATGGCCCTCTCCACAAATTGTTGAACTTACCATGCTTTCCTTTCTCTTCATTCCTTGAGTCCCACTTTGACACTAGGTCACCCATCTGGAAATCATCTACCTCTGCTCTCCTATCATAGATATTTTTTACATTGTCTTGAACAACTTGAGTTTTGTTATAGACCTCTTCCCTAGATTGTTGCAATTGTATGGTCTGGTTGATCCTTCTTTGTAAATCATTAGTTTCCACTTGTGATTATTGTAACAATTTTAGCACTAGAACTCCAAGAGAAATAGCAAAAACCGCATCAATTCCATATGCTATTTGGAATGGAGACATTCCAATAGACTTTTTAGTGCTAATTCGGTCAGCCCATGGGGAATAATCAACTTTTTACGTTAGGATTTTTTTTCTCCTGCAGTAACTTTTTGATGATGTTGACTAAACTCTTGTTGGAGGACTCATATAGCCCATTTCATTGTGGGTAATAGGCAGTTGAGTGTCCCAATATTATGTGGTATTTGTTACAAAAATCAACCATTCTCTTTGATTTAAAGGCAACAGCATTATCAGTGATATTCTTATAGGGGAATCCAAACCTAGACAGAATGTTGCCTTCTAAAAATTAGATGATAATAGTGTATGTGGCCTGCCTAGTTGGGATAGCCTAAATCCACTTGATAAAGTAAAAGTGGTTGTTAAGATCCATCTATGTTGGCATGAGGAGCTAGGATGGATTTCACCAATGAAATACAGACCCCACTGATGAAAAGGAGTTTCAACTAAAATGGGTTTCAAGGGTAAAGGCAAAAGCTTTCTCTTGCCTTCAAATATTTGACATTGGTGGAAAGTGGTGACTTTCTTATGCATGTCTGCAAACAAGGTAGGCCAGTAAAAGCCAGCCCTCAGGATTTTTTTGGTTGTGGTTTTCCAATACAAATGGTCTCCACAGTCTCCTTGATGAAACTCTTCCATGACCCTATCTACTTCATCTTTCAATAAATAGTTTAGCAAAATACCTCCAGCATCTTTCCAATATACATTCTTATCTAAAATAAAAAATTTCATAGCTTTCAGTTTTAGAAGCCTGGATTTTGTCTTGGTTAAACCAAGAGGAGATTATAAGTTTTGTAATACAAAGATTATGTCTACATACCATGGGGAGGTAGAAAAGACCTCTGATACATGTGGAGTCACCAGATCTTCCTATTCATCTAGTGCAACAATATAATTGATCTCCAGTGCATGAAAATTGGACTCAGACATTAGTCCTTCCAATCGCTGACCTTTGATGATCTTGGTTGGTTTTATCTCAATGTCATTCTCTAGGATCACGGTAATCCATTTCCCTCTTCTGCCATCTGGGTCAGTCTGTGTGAGAATATATTTTACCATAGCACTTGGGACAAATGCAATGATATGAGAATGTAAGATGTACACTCTAAAATATTTTAATTATTTTACCAAAGAAAAGGATTGTTTCTCCATGATGTTGAACCTCAGTGATGCATCCCTCAGCGCTATGATAAAAAAAAAACTATGGGTTGTTCATGGCCTTCATTGTTTTTCTGCAATAAAACAGTTGCAAGAGCAATAGTTAAAGCTAAATTTACTTAACTAAGGATTTCTTGGCTTCGGTATTCCATTTTATTTCCATTTCTTTCTTTAACATATTTTTAATGGATCTTAAGGTTCCATCCAAGTTAGGAATAAATCTTCTAAGAAAAATTATCCTACCAATGAAGGATTGAACTTCTTTCCTATTTTTGGGAGGGTCAATTTTCAATATGGCTTCAGCTCTGCTAGAATAAATTCTAATACCTTCTTTGGAAATGATATTACCTAGAATTTTTCCCTCCTCTAAACCAAAAATATTTTTCTTAGGGTTTAAGGAGATACCATATAATCTGCACTTTTCAAAAAATCTTCTTAAATGCAGCAAGTGTTCTTCATCTGCCTTTGAAAACATAGTTATATCATCTACGTAAATCACAATGAACCTGTCAATTTCATTAGCAAAGGCTATATCCATTGCTCTTTGGAAAGTGACCCCAGCATTCATCAAGCCCAAAGAATTTTTACATACATAAAAGTGCCCCATGGTGTAGTAAATGTTGTTTTTTGTTGATCATCAAGATGAAACAAAACCTGGTTGTATCCCGAGAAACCATCCAGCAATGATATTTTGTTGGAACCAACTAACTTTTGTAGGATGAGATCCATTTTGGGTAGGGGATAGTTATATTTCAGAGAAACCTTGTTAAGATTTCTAAAATCTAATTTCTTGGCTTCGGTATTCCATTTTATTTCCATTTCTTTCTTTAACATATTTGTAATGGATCTTGAGGTTCCATCCAAGTTAGTAATAAATCTTGTGAGAAAAATTATCCTACCAATGAAGGATTAAACTTCTTTCCTATTTCTAGGAGGGTCAATTTTCAATATCGCTTTAGCTCTGCTAGCATAAATTCTAATACCTTCTTTGGAAATGATATTACCTAGAATTTTCCCTCCTCTAAACCAAAAATATTTTTCTTAGGGTTTAAGGAGATACCATATAATCTGCACTTTTCAAAAACTCTTCTTAAATGCAGCAAGTGTTCTTCATATGCCTTTGAAAACAAAGTTATATCATCTACATAAATCACAATGAACCTATCAATTTCATCACCATAGGTTATATCCATTTCTCTTTGGAAAGTGACCCCAACATTCATCAAGCCAAAAGAATTTTTACATACATAAAAGTGCCCATTGTGTAGTAAAAGTTGTTTTGTGTTGATCATCAAGATGAAACAAAACCTGGTTGTATCCTGATAAACCATCCAGCAATAATATTTTGTTGCAACCAACTAACTTTTGTAGGATGAGATCCATTTTGGGCAGGGGATAGTTATCTTTCAGAGAAACCTTGTTAAGATTTCTAAAATCTACACAAAGCCTAATTTCACCTGTTTTCTTTCTAGTAGTTACTAGATTTGAGACCCATTTCAAAAATCTAAGCGGTACAATGATCTTTGCATCAAAACGTTTCTTAATGTATTTTCTATCAAAGGCAATAAAACTGAGTATATTCTCCTCAATTTTTGTTTAAAAGGATTTTGATCTTCTTTGATGGGAATGGTGTGCTGAATGATATTTGTATCATAATATTTTAAGTCTTCATAGCTCCAGGAAAACACATAAGATAATTCATTAAAAAGCTCAATGTTTTTTTGTTTTTCTTTAGGAGGTAAGGATTTAGACAGTTTGACAATTTTGGGGTTCTCTGCAGTTCCTATGTTACAGTCCTCTACCTCAGCTCCTATCGGTTCTATTTTTGGCTTCTTGACTACATCATCAAAGTCAAAAATCTCTTCCAATGGTACCAATCCTCTTGGTAACACATTGTCCTTTAATTGCAAAACCTCAAGTTCTTCTTGATTATCATCAATTTCATTAAACATTATTTCATTTTCATTTTCATCTATATCATTTTCTATATCAATATTTACAGACTCAAATTCACCTTTCATTTGTAAAAAGTTCTCTATTTGTTTATAATTATTGAAAACTTGCCAATATCTTACATTATTAGGAATAGTTAGCATGTGTTTCACTTCCACCACATATTTCCTATTGGGATGAAAAGGCATTTCGAAAGTGCTAGTTGAAACAGCCAAGGCATCAGCTAAAATATTTTGGCTTCAAGGGATAACAAACAAATCATATTCAAAAAAACATTGCAAAAAATCTAAGACTGCATTTCTATAGGCTCTTAGTCTAGGGTATTTAGCAACATATTCACCCGTAATTTGATTGATTATTAGCTCAAAATCCCCATGCATATAAATTCATTGTTCTCCTAATATCTTTAAAATTTTCCACCCTAAGATCAATGCCCCATATTCACCTATATTATTGGCACACTAAAAATTAATTTTGTAACCATGTCCCTTTTCCATATTTGTGGATGAGTTTACAATGAAAACACCCGCCCCTACTCCATATTTACTCACAACCCCATCGAAATCCATATTCCAAAGGGCCTCTCACTGTACATATTTTTCTTCAGTATCTAATTTTATTACCTCTGTATTATTGATTTCATCTTCTAAGTGTGAAACTTCACAGAGATCCTAGGTCTCTTCTTTCTATGTACAACTCTAAAGCCTTTGTTGGCATTATGATTCTGGTTGGTACTATGGCACAGGTGTTGTACTTAATGGAAACTCACTCTAGTGGTAGATCTCAGTTTTGGCACTCAAAATCATGGAAATTAAGTTACCCGTAGGCAATCCTAGAAGAAGTTGCAGACCCACAGGTACACCGACCAAGACGTGCGGACATACACGCAGGTGCTCCGTTCAGAAGGTGCGGACCCCAATTTCACTCTCTCCAATGCAGAAAAGCGCGTGCATGTGGGAATATTTATTAATGGTCCATGGTATTTAGCCCGACATATTTGATCCTATGGTTTTGGTCCGTGGTTTTTCATCTAAAAATATTGATCCAAGGTATTGGGTTCATGGTATTGTGTTATTATGGTTTTGAACCATGGTATTGTGAAAGGCTTTCCTATAAAAAGGAAAGGATATCTCTTGGCCACTTACTGGTGAAATTTGAATATCTTAAGATCTGAAATTTTGGGTGATTGGTATTAAAAGCTAGATCTAAATCAAGGAGAAATCTTAAGGCGAATCTATTGATAAGATGTGATCTCTCGGGCACAAGGATAGATCTGTGGATTTGACTGACTATGGCACATTGGAGGACTACTAATTTGGCCCTAATCTGAAGTACGCAGGCGATCCATGGTGTGAGTGCGGGGGTATGCAGCTCAGAAGAAGGCGCAGTGCGGAGGTATGCAGCGCAGCAGAAGGCGTAGTGCAAGGTACACAGCACAGGAAAAAGCGCAGTGTAGGGTGTACGCAGCGAAGGAAAAGGCACAATGCAGGGTACACAGAGCAGAAGAAGGCATAATGCGGGGGTATGCTGTTAGTCATAAAGTAAAGGTGCGGATATAAGCAGAAGTATGCAGAGCGGAAGAAGGACCAGTGCAGATTTGCGCAGTTTAGACTCAGAAGAGCTGCGGATATTCGCAGACCCCTCTTTGTGAAGTTGCGGACTTATCTTGAAACATTTGTTGACTGTCTTTTATGTATTGCAGCAGAATTCTGGATTTATATTTCTGGTATTACTTTTCTGTTTACAACATTCTGAAGAATTGGGTGACTCATTGATTGATTGTATAAGAAGATTGGGTGATTTGCATGTACTTGATGATTATTTGATCTTCTTGGATCCAGTTTGAAAATTCATGAAACGTGGTCCCTAAAGAAGTAAAAAGAGCAAAGGGGGTTGTAGCTCCCTTCCAGGAGAAACTGGAAAACGAGAGAGGGTTGTAGCTCTCTGCAGGTTGCAGCCTGCTTACTAGTAAAGGACTGCACCAGTACAAAATCATTGTAAAAGAAGTTTCTAATTGAAAGAAGATAGAAACATATTGCAGCAGGTGCTTTTCACCCACATTGGGTTTCCACCTTATATCTGGTGTTTCCTGGTGTGATTATCTGTCCTTCTTGTCCTTGCTCATTATTATATGGTACTGACATACAAACTAATGATCAATATCTGAAGAATAAATTAAAGTATAAATTTGGAAGGTATATTGAAAAGAATTTGATAATACTGAAAACCCAACCCCCCCTCTCAGTATTATTTTCCAACAATTGGTATCAGAGCAGGTCCTTCATAAGAAGCTTGATCGCTTGAAGGAAGATATTTCATCATGAGCAACTACGAGAGGGAAGCATCAATCAAGCCACTAATTTTTGATGGGACAAACTTTGTTTATTGGAAGGTAAGAGTTACTGCCTATCTTCAATCTCTTGGTATAGAAGTCTGGGATATCATAGATACAGGGTATACTTTTCCATCAGCGACTCCTACAGATCCGACTAAGAAGAAGAAGTATGAAACAAATGAAAAGGCAGTCAATACTCTATTAGGATGCCTACCTCAATCAGAATTTGTCAAGGTAATGCAGTTTAAATCCGCAAAAGAGATACGGGACAAGATAGTTCTGAGCTATGAAGGAGATGATCAGGTAAAACGAGCAAAAATTCAAACCCTCAGGATTCAATATGAAAATATCAAGATGTATAATGATGAAAGTGTGGCTAATTATTTTCTTCATGTAGATGAGATTGTTAATTGTATGAAAAAATTGGGTGAAGAAATAAAAGAGGCTGTTGTGGTTGAAAAAGTTCTAAGATCTTTGTCATCTAGATTTGAATCTAAAGTTTCTGCTATAGAAGAAAAGGAGAATCTACAAAACATTAAAATGTCACAGCTGCATAGAATTCTATCTGCTTATGAAATGAGGAAAGGAGGTCCATCAGGCAGGAGAGTAGCTGCCTTCAAGGCTTCATGCAAACGAGAGTACTATGAGTTGGGACACGTGTCAGAAGAAGAAGAAGAATCAAATTTTGTCAGAAATCTTCAACGGGGTACTGGAAGATTCAAAGGTAAGTTACCTTTCAAATGTTTTTCTTATGGAAGAGTAGGTCACTATGCTTCCAAATGCCCTCATAAGGATAAGATTGACAAGGGGAAGGAACCTTTTAGATGGAACAAGAAACAGAATGCAAATAAGAAAAGCTATTACACTCATGAAGATAGTGATGGACTATTAAATAGTGACGAAGATGAACGAAGTAATCACTATAAAATTTTAATGGCCTTTGAAGATGATGATTACTTGGATGCTATAGATGTGGATGCTTTTTATGAAGAGATTTCTAGACTTAAAACATGTTTAGAATAAAAGAATGTGATCATTGATACTCTGCAATTTCAACTTGATGAAAAAGAAAAATTTCTTGAGAAGTTAGAATGTGAAATTGTTGGCCTTAGAAAAGAAATTGAGAAAACAAAGGCCATTAACCTTGAATTTGTTAAAGGATCTGAAACTCTGGATGAGATTATCAATGTGCAGTGTTCCCCTCTAGTCAAGACAGGTCTCGGGTATAATGGTGAAACATCTCAAGCTTCCACCTCCAAAAGTTATCTTGATGCAACAAGGAGTGAACAAAAGCCTAATAGAAATCATCAGGTAAATCAGGGACAATATTCATCAAGAACAAACAAAGACTATCAAGAAAATCGGGGGCAAGCTACCTTAAGGACAAACAGAAGCTACAACCAACCTCAGGTAAAATCTTCCCAATTTTCTTCAAGAATGGATGTCAATAGAAACTACAACCGGATGGATGATAGTCGCAGGAATTTCTTCAATGGCCAATGTTTCTCTTGCCATAACTTTGGTCATAAAGTAGCTCAATGTGTTTCCTATAAGACAATCATGACTAGAGAAGCTCAAAAACAAAGAAGTATGCCTGGAATTACAAAAAGGACCTATAACAACTTTTCGGTGCTTGAAAATGAAATTGAATGTTCTATTTGTAATAACTTCAGTCTTGAAGCTTCTGAATGCAGGAGCAGGTTTTGGCAGACAAAGAAACAAACCTCAAGCACCAGAACATGGAGAATAAAGGAACCACAACCAGAAAGATGTGAGATAGCTTTTTATGTAGAAGGACAGGAAAATCTATGTTACATCGACAGTGGATGTTCGAAGCATATGATAGGTGATAAAGAAAAACTTGAATCATATACTGCTTTAGAAAAGGGAAAGAAAGTTTCTTTTGGAAATGATATTCCTGCAGCCATAAAAGGAAAAGGCACTGCTCAGTTGAAAGAAAAGTTCAAAGGTGGAAATGTTTTGTATGTTGATGGCTTGAAGCATAATCTAGTAAGTGTCAGTCAGATGTGCGATAATGGAACCGAGGTAGTATTTCGATCACATGGGTGTAGTGTTCATGATCTTGATACAAGAAGAATAGTGATCAAAGGCAGAAGAACTCCAAATAATTTATACATATTTGAAGAAGGACAACAACAATGCTATTTGAGCAAGGATGATGAACACTGGTTATGGCACCGGAGGTTGGGGCATCTAAGTTTTTCGCAAATAAGGAAAGCATGCAAATACCAGGAAGATCGTGGTATTCCAGACATCAAAATTCCAGACAACACCATATGCAAATCACGTCAGTTTGGTAAGAAAACCAGAACTAACTTCCCTGAGAACAAAGGATCAGCTAGCAGGCCTCTTGAGCTAGTTCATACAGATGTATGTGGTCCATTTAGGACAAGGTCGCCTCGAGGAGAATAATACTTTATATTATTCATTGACGACTTCTCCAGGATGGTTTGGTTAGGACTTATGAAGCACAAGGACGAAGCATTCGAAAAAGTCAAATCCTTCAAAGCCTTGGTTGAAAATGAATCAGATTACAAAATTAAGTGCCTCAGGTCCGACTGAGGTCGAGAGTTTACCTCAAATGAATTTTTTTATTTTTGTGAAGAACATGGAATAAGAAGGGAATTATCTACAGCTAGGACTCCTGAGCAAAATGGAGTGGTGGAAAGTATGAACAGAATAGTCCAACAAATGGCTTGTGCTATGCTTGATGAGTTTGGAACTCCCACAACCTTCTGGGGTGAAGCTGCATTTGTTGCAGTTGTTATTCTCAACAAAACAAATGTTCGATTAAACAGCAGTCAAACTCCACATGAGCTTTGGTATGGTGAGAATCCTTCGGTAAAGCATTTCAAAAATTTTGGAAGCAAATGCTATATTAAGAATACTGATGAACAGCTTGGCAAACTTGAACCTAGAGCAGATGAAGGCATTCTCCTTGGTTATTCTCCCCACAACAAAGCATATAAGTGTTATAATAAAAGACTTGGAAGAATTGTTGACAACATTGATGTAGTGGTTGATGAAAAAGGATACATTCCTAGGTAAGTAAATTATGAAAATATCGAAGAGGATGAAGACTACCCCCAAAATCAGACTGATGATGAAGAAGAAACCCATGAGGAGCCAAAGGAAAAGATAAGGATAGAAGAGAAGACTCCTTTCAGGTATGTTCAAAAGAATCATCCAGAATCACAAATTTTGGGGCAAAAGGAGGCAGGTGTACAAAAAAGAAGAACAATTGCAGAAGCCTCAAGCTATTTGGCATTGCTTTCCTCCACTGAACCACAAAATGTAACAAAGGCATGAAAATATGAATGCTGGTTCAAGGCAATGGATGAAGAACTTGAGCAGATCGAAAAGAACAACACTTGGGAGTTGGTCCCTAGACCAAAAGATAAGATTGTCATAGGGACAAAATGGATCTTCAAAAATAAGTTAAATGAAAATGGGGAAGTAATTAGAAACAAAGCCAGGCTTGTTTGTAAATGGTATACTCAACAATAAGGAATAGACTTTGAAGAAACCTTTGCTCCTTTTGCAAGACTTGAGGCCATCCGAATGTTCCTTGCTCTCTCAAGCTTTCAGAAGTTCAAAGTTTTTCAAATGGACGTGAAATCAGCCTTTCTGAATGGGGACTTAGAAGAAGAAGTGTACATTGAGCAACCAGATGGTTTCATCCTTGGGAATGATCCAAATATTGTATGCAGACTAAAAAATTCTCTCTATGGTCTTAAACAGGCTCCAAGGGCTTGGTACTACCATTTGGACAAATACCTTCATCAACAAGGTTTTTCAAAAGGTTCAGCAGATAACAATCTTTATATAAAAATTGAAAACGACAAATTGCTAATACCTGTTGTGTATGTAGATGATATTATCTTTGGCAGCAATGAAGAAGCTATGAGTCAAAGCTTTTCCGTGGTGATGCAGAAAGAATTTGAAATTTCCTTGCTTGGAGAACTGACATATTTTCTTGGATTATAAATCCAACAAAATGAAGGTGGTATCTTCTTGTCTCAAACCAAGTACCTCAAGCAGATTCTGAAGAAATATGGCATGGAAGATGCAAAACCAATATGTATCCCCATGGTTACAGGATGCAATCTTAGTGCAAATGATGAATCGGCAGCAGTACATCAGCCCACCTATAGATCTATGATTGGAAGTCTACTTTATTTGACAGGTACCCGACCAGACATAATGCATGCAGTGGGAATAGTTGGAAGATTTAAGGAAAATCCAAAGGAAACTCATCTTCAGGCAGTAAAGAGAATCTTCAAGTACCTTCAAGGAACTCAAAACTATGGCTTATGGTATCCTAGAGATACATATCTCACACTTCATGCTTATACTGATGCAGATTGGGCCGAAAGCATGGATGACAGGAAGAGCATAAGTGGTGGTGCATTCTTTATGGGTTCTAGATTAGTATCCTGGTTTAGCAAGAAACAGAGTTCGATTGCTTTATCTACAGCTGAAGCGGAATATGTGGCTGCTGCATCTTGCTGCACTCAACTCCTTTGGATGATGCAGACCTTGCAGGATTTTCAAATCACTTTTACACCACCTATCTCCACCTTATGTGATAATACAAGTGCAATCATCATTTCAAAGAATCCAGTCATGCATTCAAAGACCAAGCACATACCGATCAAGTATCACTTTCTCAGGGAACAAGTTATTGAACAAAAGGTCAAGCTGGAGTATGTTCCTTCTAAGGAACAAGTTGTTGATATTCTCACCAAACCATTTCCCAGGGAGACCTTTGAATACCTCAGGCAAAATCTGGGGGTTGTTGGTGCATCATCTTGTTATTGAATCTCTTCTGCTTCAGAGAGTGTTGGTTGTACGCAAGTTTCATATGGGGTATACGCGTACAATTGCTGGGTTGCGGATTGGTCGAAGATCGAATGGCACAGGTTCAGGGGGAGCATATAATGCATTGTTGGCATTATGGTAGAAGATCTTCATGCTGATCTGAATATTGTTGCAATATGTCTCTATCAGTCATTTATGGTGTTTTTTGGACTATGGTTCTTCGTGCAAATATTTCTTTCCTTTTGCAGATCCGTTTATCAGGGGGAGCATGATCAGCAAAGCAAAGGCCTAAGCATGCTCTCAGGGGGAGCATAACCCTTTTCCCTTGATATCAAAGGGGGAGAATGACATTGAGGATCTAGAGGTTGCCATCAAGTCCAAAGGGGGAGATTGTTGGCATTATGATTTTGGTTGGTACTATGGCACAGGTGTTGTACTTGATGGCAACTCACTCTAGTGGCAGATCTCAGTTCTGGCACTCAAAATCATGGAAATTAAGTTACCCGCAGGCAATCCTAGAAGAAGCTGTGAAGCCGCAGGTACACTGACCAAGACATGCGGACATACATGCAGGTGCTCCATTCAGAAGGTGCGGACTCTAGTTTCACTCTCTCCAATGCAGAAAAGCGCGTGCACGTGGGAATCTTTATGAATGGTCCATGGTATTTAGCCCGACATATTTGATCCTATGGTTTTGGTCCGTGGTTTTGCATCTAAAAATATTGATCCAAGATATTGGATTCATGGTATTGTGTTATTATGGTTTTGAACCATGGTATTGTGAAAGGCTTGCCTATAAAAAGGAAAGGAGATCTCTTGGCCACTTACTGGTGAAATTTGAATATCTTAAGATCTGAAATTTTGGGTGATTGGTTATAAAAGCTAGATCTAAATCAAGGAGAAAACTTAAGGTGAATCTATTGATAAGTTTTGATCTCTTGGGCGCAAGGACAGATCTGTGGATCTAACTGACTGTGCACATTGGAGGACTGTTAATTTGGCCCTAATCTAAAGTACGCAAGCAATCCACGGTGTGAGTGCGGGGCTACGCAGCTCAGAAGAAGGCGCAGTGTAGGGGTACACAGTGCAACAGAAGGCGCAGTTTGAGGTACACAACACAGGAAAAAGCACAGTGCGGGGTGTACGTAGCGAATAAAAAGGCATAGTGTGGGGTACACAGAGCAAAAGAAGGCATAGTGCGGGGGTACGCTGTCAGTCAGAAAGTAAAGGTGTGGATCTGAGCAGAAGTATGCAGAGCAGAAGAACGACCAGTGCGGATCTGCATAGTTCAGACTTAGAAGAGTTGCGGATATTCGCAGACCCCTCTTGGTGAAGTTGCAGACTTATCTTGAAACATTTATTGACTTTCTTTTATCTATTGTAGCAGAATTCTAGGTTTAGATTTCTGATATTACTTTTCTGTTTACAGCATTCTAAAGAGTTGGGTGATTCATTGATTGATTGTATAAGAAGATTGGGTGATTTGCATGTACTTGATGATTATTTGATCTTCTTGGATCCAGTTTGAAAATTCATGAAACGTGGTCCCTAAAGAAGTAAAAAGAGCAAAGGGGGTTGTAGCTCCCTTCCAGGAGAAACTGGAAAACGAGAGAGGGTTGTAGCTCTTTGCAGGTTGCAACCTGCGTACTAGTAAAGGTCTACACCAGTACAAAATCATTGTAAAAGAAGTTTCTAATTGAAAGAAGATAGAAACATATTGCAGCAGGTGTTTTTCACCCACATTGGGTTTCCACCTTATATTTGGTGTTTCCTGGTGTGATTATCTGTCTTTCTTGTCCTTGCTCATTATTATATGGTACTCACATACAAACTAATGATCAATATCCGAAGAATAAATTAAATTATAAATCTGGAAGGTATATTGAAAAGAATTTGATAATACTAATTCACCCCCCCTCTCAATATTATTTCCAACATCCTTGCCTGGATGCTTTAGTTGTAGGGGATGACTGTTCTTCCCTTCCTCATTTAGTTGTCTCTTCCTGTGCAAGTGGAGTTTGTACATGTGAAGTTGAGACTGCCTATTCTTTAGCTTTTTGAAGGGTATTCTCCTTCCATTCTAACTGATTTTTGTACTACTCTATTTCAGGCCTGGCTATATGGTGGTATGCAGTAAACTTATTTTCAACCTTGATTTTTGAAATTACTCCCATTGGGTCATAAGACCAAATGAAGTTGAGACCAAACTTCATTTCTTCAATAACATATATTCTTCTTCTCCTACATCTCTAATGTTACAGATGAAAGGACCAACTTGAGCCTTTAGCTTGAATTGTGATTTCTTCTTTGTAGCTACAAAATGTACTTCATATGCATTTAACCTCTACCTAATATATTCCAATGAAACAATTCTGATAGGGAGGTACTTGGGAAGGTTGTAGAGTGGAAGCTCATAGCCATAGACTCTGGTTTCTGTATAGTTTTGGTAAAGATACCAATCTCCTGTTGTGGCTTGATCAACTAGCTGCAATACTTTCACAATTTCATCACTAATTCTTGGTACCGTAATGCTGCTCATAAGATTAATAGCTGGATGAACAAACAATTCTATGAACTATTTATATGTAAATTATTCCTTCTCCTCCATTCCCATAGAATTCCAAAATATCATTGATTGTTGATTTCCTTCTTCATCTAACTTCTGCAAGGTGAATGGAAACTTGTCTCCCTAAAAATATATACAAGTACTGAAGCATGCTTGAATACTTCCTCAGTATTAAACTGGACAAATTGTTCATGGATGGCTTCAGCTAGAAATTGGCTAAAGTTATAGAGAACAGTGGGTTTGGAATCAACAGAAAAGATAGACAAGAAACCTATGATGGCTTCATTTACATATTGGTCAGAATTGTAACCAAGCAGATAAGAAGGAATAGTGGTAATTTGCTTGGTTCTGTCTGGGAACATGGATGAATCATATGGAGGGTTTCTTTTAGGCAGAGGGCTATCTATAGCTAGGAAAATTTCAAGATTTTGAGACCTTTTAGTGATATAGCTTTTGATAGGCTTTTATCTGGATTTCATGAGTAAAAGGATGGGTTTGTGAAATAGTTGGAGCTTGCAACATCTGTTCAATGGACTGAGCATTGATAAAACAAAAGATTTCTCTTATAGGTGAAATGATAGCTCTTTGACTGGGATCATAGGATTCAAGGCATTTCCTAACAAATTCAGGTTATTTGTGTATTTGAGGGAAAATTTAATGAGGAAGGTGGGAGTCCCAAAGTCCTATTTCATATTTTGATCAAATAGTTGATCCTCCATCCAGCAGTAGATTTCATATAAATCAAATTGAGAGGAAGACTCAATGATTTTACAGTCTTTGTCAACTAGGGAAGTATGATGGAAGTCAACTTGTGGATGAATGAGGGGATTTAGGATTTCTGCAATTTCCTTTCCCTTAAGAGGCATTTTGTTAAGTTAGTTGCACAATGAACTTGACTGAAATGGGAAGAATTTTTCTGAAACATAGTAATAACAAATAAACAGTATAACTGAAAATGGATCATGTGGACCTAGATGTCGGCTTGGTTCTTAAAAGAATGGTGAATTCGATTGAATGATGAATCTGTCATTTAGGCTGCAAGCATGAAATCTCCAGTGCTGAATTGAGTTTCAAAAATGTACTGTGTAACGATTTTTATGAAGGAACGGGGCTTATAATGAATAAAATGGTGCGGGGCTATTTGATGAATGGCTAAATCCTCACTGATTATCCAACAAGACTGATAAAGGGGTGTATGGAGTATAGATTTGCAGGAGTGGTGAATTAAATGAATAACGGATAGGCGACAATTGATTGGACAGAGGAAGTGACTGGGAGCGGAGTTAGGGTGGTAAGTTGTTTTGGTAATTTAAGTCCTGAAAGACTAGGATGGAGGAAAAGTAGATTCGAAGGGTAGTTTCCAACACTGCCCAATTCGGACCCCCCCCCCCCCCGGTGGGCAATAAAGTTCAGATGAAAAATGAGGGCCGGAAAACGATGTAGGCTGTCAAATCTCGGGAGAGTGTGCGGGATGAAAAATAAAATAAATGAAATTTAACAACGCGAGGTGGAAGTGATGGTGGGGCCAAGAGTTATGTCGAATGTGACATGCATGGGTTATTTGCAAATGAATGGATGAAGTTTGGATATTCACAAAATAAAATTGATACTTAGAATTTATGGTTAATAAAACCCATCATCATATGCACATATTTCCAATGTTATATCTTAGGATAAAAATCCTTTCTTGCTCCAATTGTATTTCATTTGTCTACCTACTCTCAACTCCAAGATTTTTTCAATCTTAGTTACCTGAGTGCATTTAGACTAGCAACTCGAAATTTTCCTTTTAATGAATAATCTACTTCTATCCCTTATTGCTTCAATTGGCTCAGATTAAATTTTTGAGCCAATTTTATTTGCTACCTATTGACAAACAATTTAAATCAAATCCAATCATGATTAAACTGTACAATTGGATTCTATGAACTAGTGTGGCATTTAAACAATTTGCACACAACTTTTATTTGAAAAGATAAACTTTGACTAAGAGTAGTGCCATTTGGATTTGCAACACTTTCAGAATTTATTATTTTTTCTTTTCTCTCTAATCTAACATTTTTTTTTATCTTTGCCTTCATTTTTTAGGGCATCTATTCTAGCATTTTATTTGATATGGACCTAACATTTTTTATTCAATATTCTTTTTCACCGTATCCTAACTTAACATTTTTTGGAATTATTTTTATTTTTTGACTAATTGATGCTATCTTACCAAAACCAAAAAATGCTACAACATTGGCTCCAACTGGGGACTGCTTTCTCCTGTAGGATGCAGAGAACCTGCAGATCCATGTGCCTTCTCCTCTGGCTATGGAGTCTTTGTTATGAAAACTCACACTGGATATTTGAAAAATAAAATAAACAATACTTTTTACAAAGGTGGTAATGAAATCTACTTCAACTTCTTAGTACTTAATATAATGTTTGAGAAACCTTCCATTAACAAGATAAGTGGAATACATTCCCTCGAGATTTTGTAGCAAAAAAGTATTGTTTCCCTTTAATTCAGCAATAGCTAAAGGTCCAAACCATAGGTTATCAAACTTGCCATGTTTTCCCTTGTCTTATCTTCTGGAATCCCATCTTAAAACTAGATCACCCTCCTTGAAAACCTTTTCCCTTAATATTTTGTCAAACAAGTTCTTCATCTTATTCTGATACTTTTTCAATTTATATTGAACTTCATCTCAGTTTTCATTTAGTTCAATAATTTGGTTTATTCTCCTTGAAAAATCATTAGGTTCATCAGTTCAATCCTGCAGAAACTTTAAAATAGGGAAGGCCGTGTTGGTAGGGAAAATTGCATCTTTCCCATAGACTAGCTGAAAAGGAGATTTTCTAGTAGATCTCTTTGGAGTAATCCTGTTTTCCCAGACTATGTAAATTAGATGAGAGTCCCGCTCGTTTTATGATCTGCTAAAGTCTTTTTGATCACCTTTATCAAAATTTTATTTGATGATTTTGCAAGGCCATTACCTTGAGGATAATATGGAGTTTAATGATGTAACAAAACCTGATATTTCTACAAAAACACAATCATTTTAACACTGGAAAATGTTGTGGCATTGTTAGTAACAATCTGGGTTGGGCAACCAAATCTAGATAAAATGTTTTCTTCAATGAATTTGATTACTACTAAATCAGTAGCATTTCTTACTAGAATTGCTTCCACCCATTTGGTAAAGTATTATGTTGCAGTGAGGATCTATCTATGTTGATTTCTTGAAGTGGAATGAATTTCTCCAATAAAATCTAATCCCCATTGGAGAAGAGATGTTGAGACTATTGTTGGGATCAGTGGAAGAGCTGCTAGTTTTTGCTTACTAACAAACATCTGACAAGGGACACAACTTTTGACCTTTGCTCCTACTTGTAAGAACAATGTGGGCCAATAAAATCCTGGCCTTAATATCTTATATGTTTTTTCTCTCTAAGCATAATGTCCTCCACAAAATCATGTATGAAACTGATCAATGATTCCTTCAGTTTCTGATTTTGTTAAACATAATAACAAGATATTTAGTGGGTCCTTCCAGTATATATTTGCATTTATTATACAGTATTTGACTGCATTCAATTTGAGATTCTTACATTGAATTTTGGAGAATGATGCTGGACATTCAAGTATAAATAGTAAAGATAATAAAGTTTTTTAAAAAAAAAAACCTAGAAACAAATTAACGTAAGCATAAACAGAAATTTGGGTGGAGTAATAAGATAAATAACATACAATAAAATAAAATAATAATAAATGACAATAATTAGGAAATGCAATTGTAATAAGCAAAAATATTAATTAACTTCTAGGAATTAATAAAAATCAGTTAGAATAATTGTGACATCAATAATTAAAATGTTAGAAAACAATGATTAATAATAACAATTAAATAAAAAAATTAATAATTATTAAATATATAATCAATAGGTTAACATTATATATTATTGAAAATAAAATTATTTCTCAATTCTTAACAACACATTATATAATAATTGTGACATTACTAATTAAAATATTAGAAAATGATGATTAATAATAACAATTAAATAAAATAATAATTATTAAATATATAATTAATAGGTTAACATTATATAATATTGAAAATAAAAATTAATATTGATTATCTCAATACTTAACAACACATTATATACTAGTAGTATTATATTAAATACTAGTATTAATAAAGATTAGAATAATCAGAATAATAATTAAAATAAAATTAAATTAAATAAATAAAAGGATTAAATTAAAATAAAATTATCAGAAGTCGGCCTGCTTGCTTTTAAACCTAGACATTCTCATATTTATACCTAGCATTTGCCCTCTTTTCTCCGCACAATTTGTCCTGATGATGAGTCTGGTTTTAGACTCGAAACGTCGATACAAAAATGATGAACACTGTGGTAAATCCGAACTCTTCTCAAAAACCACCCCACAGTAATCTGCAATCCAAAATTTACAATATCTTGATACCAATTTGACAAAAGAAATTTCTCATCAATGTGTAAAGAGATGGTCCGATCTGAAGGTAAAGGTTCTTGTGGATTCTTTTCTAAGCATAATGTCCTCCACAAAATCATGTATGAAACTGATCAATGATTCCTTCAGTTTTTGATTTTGTTAAACATAATAACAAGATATTTAGTGGGTCCTTCCAGTATAGATTTGCATTTATTATACAGTATTTGAATGCATTCAATTTGAGATTCTTACATTGAATTTTGGAGAATGATGTTGGACATTCAAAATGGATCAATAAATTTACAATATCTTGATACCAATTTGACAAAAGAAATTTCTCATCAATGTGTAAAGAGATGGTCCAATCTGAAGGTAAAGGTTCTTGTGGATTCTTTTCTTCAGGATGGTGAGAAGGTTCTTGTGGATTCTCTTCATTCAAATTTTGGGAAGGTTCTTGTGGATTCTCCCCTTCTTCATGATGTTGGAAATAATACTGAGAGGGGGGGTGAATCATTAGTATCAAATAAATAAAAAATTCTTTTTCATAATCAGATTTATATACACTACTTCAGAAAGGGGAACTAGCATGTACATGCCACTGTCTTTAAGGCAACGAGTGTTTATGCAATAAACTTATGATTCAGTTAATTCATCATATGTTGATCTTTAATCAGTGCGTCAGTAATTTATCAATCATTAAACGGTAACCATGTGCAGTATAAACATAATAAACCATCACACATAAGCAACACACATGAACACCAAGATTTAAGGTGGAAACCCAATGTGGGTGAAAACCACCTACTATTATCATCTATGTCTTCTTTTAATAATAAGAAAATATGTTTACTATCATGTACTGGTGCAGACTCATACCAGTACACATGCTTCTACCTACAGAAGGTTACAACCTTCTCCCGTTCTCCACCTTCTACTAGAAGGGAGCTACAACCCCCTAGCTCTTGTACTAGCCAATATGTTTACTAGTACATAGGTGCTAGCCTACATAAAACTCCACTCTTCCACCAAGGACCATGTTTCATGAATTTTCAGACTGGATGCTCCTGGCACATATGAAAACATATAAAGACCTTGACTCATTAATAACCCATCAGAAATTTAGAAACTCAACCTTCATCAACCAACATGCAACTAATTTGAAACAATCATATCACAGTCATTAGAACACTGTGTTGAACCCAAAAACCTGTATCAACATTCAAAAGCAACTGAAACCTCAAAACTTCATGTGTCAGACTATATACGCTACTTCAATGAAGACAACTTACATGTATACGCCACTTCCTTCAGCCCAACTAGCGTATACCTCTAAAAATTCTGAATCATAAAATTTATGAATCACAAACTATACCAACTAGTAGTGTACTAAACATATACTGTCAACTTACAAAACTTTACATAGGTAGGCATCTGAAAACACTTCCTCCCACTTATAAAATCAATCAAATATCAACCTCCTTATGCATTCAGATTTATATTCAGATCTAAGAAGACTTCATTAACAGACAACAGTAAAATAGTAGCAGCAATAAATCAACAATACTGATATGATAGATCGGTCATCTCTGAACATCAAGCCTTTCTTCTGTATATGGTACCTGAAATAAAAGAGCCTGCGTGTATATGCTCTTTTGCCGAGACGAACCTGCGTACACATTTGCAAATATTGACTCAGAACTTTGCTACAATTCCAGACTTCAGACAAACCTAGATCGTGATAGATAACGAATAAAATAGATGCAAAACATAAAATATAGCCTCAACCAATATTAGATCATTCAAGAATAAGTCATTTAGGTTTCATGGTCCTGATCCAATATTGAACTCAAGGTGCACATAAATATTTCAGATCTAGTCCCAAACATAACCTTGCAACATAAAATATACTTCAGATAGAAGTATTCCTTAGAATCTTATTCACTTGCACATCTAGCCTTATGATCCTCTCTCCTTTATATATTTTTTGGCCTTTCTCAATACCATGGACCGAATCCACTTAGGACCAATACCTTGGATCAAATACCACAGACCGAATACCTCGAACTAAATATCTAGGGTCATTATCATGGTCCAAAGATACCTTGGACCAAATACCTTAGACCAAAACCATGGATTCCAACATGGACATGCTTTGCCTTCTGTGGGAGTGCATGTGTACACTATATGCTATTTATGTTCTAAGTACTTGCATGTAAACGCTACGTGGACTAAGTGAACCTGTGTTTATCTCTTAAACTACTCTTACATCATCTTCTTCCTTCAACTTCTTTATTCTGATCAATAGACCTTAGTTCCATGTTCCTGATCCTCTATACCACTACCCTATTGCCTCTGAATATTCTTGTTCACATGTTATCAAAATTGAGTTTACCTGTCGAGTCGCCATCAAGGACAATACTTGTATCATAATGACAAAAATATCCCCCTTTGGACTTGATGGCCACCATGATCGTGTTGACTACTGCAAGCTGTAAATTTTGTTAGAGATACCATACAACACCAAAATACTAAAATACTCTCCCCCTTTTACATCAAGGGAAAAGGGCGGACCACTCTACTCTCCTCCTTTGCATGATTCTATCCATACTCCCCCTAAGTTTATGCCAAGTCTGCAGAGAGATGATTCAATATAATAACATGACACTATAACTCAACAAAGTGAGTATGACCTCCCTATGACCACAAACTCATACATACATCAATCACCCAACCAAGTGGGGATACACCATATTTGACTCATCTGCTCAACCAGGTGGGGATTTACCAAATTTTATACATGACAGAAATACAACAATTATTACATCATCCATCCCAAGGATATTGTGGAAATAAATTACATCATATGACCAATAGAACTCATTGAAATATAGACCATGACAAAAGAAGTTATATCACACTAATGACTGATGCAACTAAGAAATAGTTGAGTTCAACAACCATAATGCCAACAATGTGGAATGTGAACGCTACCCCTAAACCTATGCTACCACTATTTTTTTTTTTGTTAGAAAAACAGATACATGCTTTAAGCCAAGGCAACCCACGTGTACCGTGCATATACTACATGAAACCAGCGTGTGGTAAATTTCCTCTGAAAAACTGGATTTAACAGCAGGATGATGCAATAACAACTCCCAGCTTTTGTTTAAGATATTAAAATGTTTCTCTGGGCAGTGGTTTAGTGAATTTATGAGAAACCAATTCTTTGGAGGGGACATACTCCAATTTGACCTTTTTTTCAAGCACTTGTTCTCATAGAAAACAGTACTTATGTGTATGTGATTGATCTTGGAGTGCATGATTGGATTCTTTGAAATACTAATGGCACTTGTATTATCACATAGAATGGAGATGGGTGGAGTACATGTGATCTGAATGTCTTGCAAATTTTGCATCATCCAAAGTAGTTGTGTGCACCAAGATGCAATAGCCACATATTCTTCTTCAGTTGTAGATAAAGCAATTGAACTTTGTTTCTTGTTGAACCTAGACACTAACCTAGAACCCATATAGAATGCACCACCACTAGTGCTTTTTCTATCATCAACACTTCCTGCCCAATCTGCATCTATATATGCATAAAAATAAGATCTACATCTCTAGGATACCATAGTCCAAAGTCCTGAGTTTCTTGAAGATATTTGAAAATTCTGTTGACTGCCTAAAGGTGTGATTCCTTTGGATTTTCTTGTAATCTTCCAACTATTCCTACTGCATGCATCATGTCAGGTTGGCTACCTATTAGATAAACCATACTGCCAATCATGGATCTGTAAGTTGGTTGATGTACTACTGTTGCTTCATCATTTGAGTTGGGACTACATCCTGTTACCATTGGGGTACATACAGGTTTAGAATCTTCCATTATGTACCTTTTCAATATCTGTTTGAGATATTTGGTTTGTGAAAGAAAAATACCATCTTTAGTTTTTTGAACTTGAAGACCAAGAAAATAGGTAAGTTCACCAAGCAAGGACATTTCAAATTCTCGCTGCACTACTGAAGAAAAATTCTGAACCATGGATTCTTCATTGCTACCAAAAATGATATCATCAACATAAACAATAATAATTAGAAATTTATTGTTTTCAATCTTTGTATATAAATTGCTATCTGCAGAACCTTTTTTAAAACCTTGTTGGTGTAGATATTTGTCAAGGTGGTAATATCAGGCCCTTGGAGCCTATTTCACACCATATAGAGACTTTTTGAGTTTGCATACAAGTTTTTCATCATTTCCAAGAATGAATCCTTCTGGTTGTTCAATATAAACTTCTTCTTCTAAATCTCCATTAAGGAAGGTTGATTTTACATCAATTTGGTATACTTTGAATTTCTGAAAACTAGAAAGAGTAAGAAACAACCTTATGCTTCAAGTCTAGCAACAGGTGTGTCACGCGGAATGAGTCGATCTTGTGGACAAGATAGACCTTCCTAGAATCTAAAGAAGACCTAATGACAAGAAAACCAACCAGACACTATCTTTCTCTAAATCTGCTTTTATAAATAATGGAAAACAAGTGTGTTTAAGGCCTACCTTATGTCCAATGCAAGTTTTGGGATGCCTTCACTCCTTTGATCCAAATGAGTTCCTTTGTCGCGAACCTACAAACACAAACAAGGCAAACAAATTAAATAGCACCTGAAAAGCCAATATCATAAAAAATATTTAACATGAAAGTCAAGGAGTCCATGAAACAAATAACATGAGATACTTGTTGAGAAAAATGTGTCTAATTGTATTAATTCAAAAGAAGAAGAACTTTACAACCTTTGCCTTGACGCTGTACAAGCTCCTCCCAGGGTCCAACACGAAGTGTCCTCTACTTTGACAAGTTTCACTCACTCCCCAATGAAGCCAAAATGGTATGTGATCTCTCCTCTTAAGCTCAACTAGGAAGTCTTGATTTCACCAGCATTTACCCTCAAAAATGTTCAGCTTCTAACCTCTCCAGCAACTAACCCAATGCCTCAATTTATAGTGCAATGGAGGGAAGTTACTAGGTCCTCCTTCAAAGGGATAGAATCCCCCTTCAAAGGGATAGCTCCTCCTAACAAGGGATTAGCTCCTTCTCTTTTGTGATGCATGAACCACCTTGGAGCGAACAATCCACGTCAAAATTCCTTCTAGAAACATCTAGAATTAACCCAAAGTGAGTTTGTTAAGATAACAATTGCGCCTTTTGACTTTCACAGGAGTACGCACCCTCCCCTTTACAAACAAAGTGTATAAGTACGCAGGTAATATGAAGAAAGGGTGCGGGCCCGCAAGCAAAAGTGAGAGAAAGTGTGGAACCAGATTTACATTGTTTTTTGATGTCTTTCTCTCATTTCCAAAGCTTATTTTGAAGAGCTGAGGTTTGAGACTTGCTTAGGAGGCCAATAAAAGTGATGAAAGACCCATACTAACTGCAAATAATCAAGGTGACAATATTTTGTGTAACAGATTTCCCCCTAAAATGCGAAGTCTGTAGTAGATGAGGATTTGATTTATCATTTAGGAAGAGTGAAGTACTTTATCATTTCAAGGATCATCTCGCGGAGAGCCCGGTTGGAACCTATAAAAACATTCAATGCAAAATATATATATGAGATCATATCATCGCTGAGGTAGGCATTCCCATACTCAGATAAAAACTGACTAGGAGACTGAAAAATGACTAGAAAACTAACTACTGCTCTGATATAGGAATGATCTTGTAACACATCATAAGTATAGACACATGTGGACACAATATGGACGTAGCCATCTGTTTATGAATAGTCCATAGTATAATGAATACAAAATTCCTTGCAGCCTAGATGGTGGAAACTAGATCCAGGGTCTTCATTTCTACTTCCCGAAACAGTACGATTCTATCCATGCGAATGAATGTGTTGAAGTCGAACATGGTAGAAACTGCTTGATTACCAGTCAATGATGTACACTGTTAACAAGCGTGAGAGAAACCACCAATAATGATAATGGCTCTCAAAGTACTCAGTACAATCCATGAAATCTGATAAGATGTGTTGATGTCGAACATGTCACGGAATCCTTTGATCAAAATTCGATGACATAAACTGTCATCAAAGGCGAGAAACCTGCCATTGAGGCATGCAGATCTCAAGGCACTGACGATTTCTAGATCATCTTTCTAGATAATGAGTTGAAGACGATAGAAAGCGATCCGTCGTAGGCAAGACCACAACACAAAATCATAGATCAAGCTGAAGAAATTTAGTTGCAAGGACTGACTCAGGGATGGTCAAGATGGATGACAGACATTTTGTAGATGAATGGCTTATTTGCACTGAACTCTTGAACACATAATGACACGACAGATGGTTTGGTGACAATTGACCCAAACTTAATACCCAGAAACCGGCTGAAGACTTTCAATGTGGTTTGATCAACTGTTAGGTAAAAGATTTCCCAACCCAGGTGAATGAAAGTGTCATGTTCAAAAGTGGTTACAAAGTGTGACAAACAGACTCACTTTTCTCTCTTTTCCCCACCATTTCTTGCAAGTACCTCTTTATTTTTTACAAGCTTGAGGAGGATAACATATGCTAGATTATAAGCTCACCCTTTGGGTGAGTCCAACTTAGTTTAAATTTGAACCCTAAGAAGGAGTGGTCCGTTCCTGTTTGTAATTGAACAGGTCCTTTACTGTCGAGATTTTAACTAGTCCAGTATAGGAGAAACTCAGCGTTTTTTCATTTTTGGAGAGTCTGAAAAAACTTAAGAAGACTCCAGGGTTGACTTTTTCGTAAATTTGTGTCTTCCAAGCCCGAAAAAGTATAAAATAATACTTGAGAGAACCGCTTGATCTTTTACGACCAAGGATTACTTTTTGTTATTAGTGTCTTTGATCCGAAAAAGTAAAAAAGAAATCAAGGACACGTCGTTTTATAACCAATATCGAATTTGAAACGACAAAAATCCGGCAAATGTTTTATGTTTTTACGGTCGGAAAAGAGCTGTAAATGGACCATCTTTTAATTCCGTTTTAACGAGCTTAAAAGAAAAAACTCGGCAATCTTTTCATGTTTTAGGAGTCAGAAAAGAGCTTAAAGGTGACTCTAGGTGAAAATGATAGATTTCGCCTGAATAATCCTGTTATCTTGCACAAAAACACAAACATTACTCATACCTGTTTGAAAGGGATAAAAATGTTGCAAGAATACCTTTTCAAAGTGAAACATAAACAAATTTGCAATTTATTTACTCAAAAAACTTATAAAAAGGGGCTTTTACCATTCATTTTTACCATTTGCGATTTGGGTGAGAAAATAGTGCTTTTGCTCTGAAAACTTCCGGTGAAGATTACGGAAAATCCAACTGTCAGAATCGAACGGCGTCTTCTCCAGGTAATCCACATCATCCTCCTCTTCATTTTTAACTGTTTCATTTTTCATTTTAGTCCCTCATTTCATTTTTTGGGAGGGTTTTTAGGCATAAAACCCACGCTCGGGGTACGCAGGCTCACCACTGCGAACCTGCGGACCCCGACTTTTTCTCCATTGGGAAAAAGCTCGGGGTCCGCACCTTCCATGTAGACAAAGTGTGGTCCCACACACTGTGTCTAACATGTAGGGTGCGGGCTCTGCCGCGAGGGTTTTTGACCTAAAAATCCTAAAAAATGGGCCAATGAAAAGTTTTTCTAGCTTTCTAATTTATCTTTATGCTTGATGTAGGTAGCACATCATGCTAGATTGGCGCGAACGAGAGCACGAGGATGTGGATGCTACCGCATGGATTCATTAGCCTTCACTTGATGCTTTGAGGGCGTGCGGCTTATACAAATACTGGGCCATTCCTGGCATGAGGGCTCAGGTGGATTTCTTATAGTGGATGGTCGACAGATGGAGCGTTCAAGACTAGTGTTTCTTTATTGGCGGCCACCAGCTTGAAATCGAGCCGGCGGATATATATTTCTTGACTGGTTTGCCTAAGAGAGGCATTGAATTGACTCTGTTCGGGACTAGGGCAAGTGGCCAGTCTGTCGATAACATTCGGTTAGAGTACTGCAACCGCCAAAATAGAGAAAAAGGGATAGACATAAAGACCATCTCTCGTCCTGAGCTTATGGTGATTGCATTCACTGTTACTAGACTTTGCGGAGCTGCCGCATTACATGTTGCCACCGGATCCCAGATGCGTATGGCAGTTGATTGCTTTCAGGGCACCATCTTCAACTGGTGCGATGGTGTGTTGGCCAATGTGAAGGGCCAATTGACCAGGGTCAAGAACGGACGACTTAAGACTTTTGGTTATGGGGCTTTAGTCGTGAATTTTGGCCTGGAGAGGATTCCTATGCTTATCCCACAACACCTTACAGTTGGAGCTGGGCTTCCTCAAGAGCCCAAACTGATGCGATGGGTCGCAGTCATGGCCCGTCATCCTGATGAGGAGACCGAGGTCGTTCGGTTCAAACCTGAGTATTTCCAATGGTTGGAGAACCAGGTTTTTTCTATTCAGGACTTCCCTTATGCTGGGTTGATTTTCGTGGAGACGGACTGGGCTACTTCCTCCCCTATGCGCAGAAGCATGGGACCCACTCAGGTAAAAATCATTTTAACATTTTCCTAATGTTAATTTTTAATTTTTTTTTTAATTTTATTTTATTTTATTATTATTATTATTATTATTATTATTATTTTTTTTTAATATCGTCTTAAAACTGATAGTAATAATTTCAAAATGCAGATGTGGGGCCACAGCGACCAGCCGCTCTCCGGCCTTTCGAGAGAAAACAACCAGTTGCACTGGCTCCAGCCCCACAGGACGAATCAGCAGAGACTTTAGCCGAGTTGGAGAGCCATCTAGAGCGCCTGACAGGGGACATTCCCGAGACCAGCATAGACGACATCCCTTGTCGACTTCAGCGCTATGTGATTGGAGTCCCTGGACCTTTTAGGAGGTTCCTTTGTAAGGTGGCCCATGCAGTGGTTTCATATTGAGATCATCACCAGTGATGGGATGATCGCTTAGTGTAGTCACAATGACATTTTGCTTTTTGTACCTATCATTTTTGCCGATCATAAGGTGTTTTTCAACCTATGATCGAGGACGATGTATATTTGAACACACTCCTATATTATATGATATCATTATTATCGGCTTATCTTGTTAAACATGTTATGGAATGTTTTTAAATTTACTTGTATGATTATTGCACATGTCTACTTAACATTTGAGAAGCAATTGCATCTGCTAATGTATTTAAAGATCTTGGAATATGCTGATATTCAATATATTCAAATTCACGTTCCAAGAGACGCACTCTCAAAAATAATCTTAATAAAACTGGATTTCTAATGGCGTATACTCTATTAAGCTGTAATACAACGAGTTCAGAATCTAACCTCACTATCAAACTCCGAATCCCAAATGAAATAGATTCAGATAATAACTCAATCACTGCACTATACTCTGCAATGTTGTTTGTTGTTTGACCGAGGCTTACCCCATGCATAGATACCAACTCGTCAGAGGGCGAATAGATAACCCAAGCTACGAAAGAAATATTTCGTGTACTACGACAAGCACCATCAGTGAAACCAATGTATGTTTGGAGAGGCATCGACATCTGTGACATCAAACGTAAAACCAATATAAGCAGGAATAACGACGAAAAACTCACTCTCTAAGCTAAGCACACTTTTAAATTTAAAACACACCAGCTAGAAGGAAAAGCTAACCTAACTAAAAAATATCCACACTCGTTTTTAAGCATAATACCTCTTCAGGTAAAGACCATTTCTAGGTTTACCTAAAGAGACCCCGTCAATTTCTACCAATTCATAGGCCCCTTTCGCTAGCTTTCGCTTGAAAACATATGGACCATGCCACATAGGAACGAATTTTCCAGCGCCTAATTTATCATTTTCTTGATCGTACAATAAGACTAGATCTCCTTCCGAAAAATTTCGAGGGGTCACATTTCGATCATATTGAGCTTTAATACGTTTGGCATGAGATTCGATCGCTAATGCAGCATCGCGACGATTCTCATCTAGCTGAGCCAAGTATAACAAACGTCTTTCCTCTTCGGAAGTGGCTAGAAGGAACTCGATGGCCATTCACAATGACAGGATTTCGCACCTAATAGGTAACACAACTTCCAAACCATAAACTAGTTGGAAAGGAGTGAACCCTGTTGATGTTTTAATTGAGGTTCAATACGCCCACAGCGCTGAAAATAGCATGTTGTGCCAATTCAACTGATGAATCCCAATGATTCGTTGGATCATGATGACGAGAACTTTGTTGATGGCTTCAACTAGGCCATTAGCTTGTGGATAATAAGGAGTTGAACTGTCATGACGCAAGCCAAGCTGGTCTGTAAGTTCAGTCATCATAAGTTTCGAAAATTACGCCCATGATCAGTGATAATCGCTTGTGGAACACCAAACCTAGTAATGATATGATTGAATACGCAAATCGCAGTTGTTTTGCCGTCTGCCTCAAATGTAGGCATCGCCTCGGCCCACTTGGTAAAATAATCTACCGCAAGGATAATATATGCATGCCCCTCAGCCGAGTGAGCGTTACATGTAATAAAATCGATACCCCATTTGGAAAAAGGACCAACGACAATGATAGGGTGAAGAGGAGCAGGTGGAGCACGCAACTTTTGATCAAAAATTTGGCAGTTGTGGCATTTTCGGACCGCAATAATACAATCTTTAAACATAGACAGCCAGAAATAGCCAGCGCGCAATATCTTTTGGGCAGTGGCATACCTAGACATATGACCGCCACACTCTCCAGAGTGACAGTCATTGAGGACCCTTTCGGCTTCCTCATGAGTCAAACAACGTCGAAATACAGAGTCCGCCCCACGACGATAAAGAGAATCTCCAATAATTTTGAATTGTTGGGACTGGAATCGTATTTTTCAACGGTCCGATCGTGAAATATCAGGCCGAAAGGTTTGGGTTTGGAGATAAATGATGATATCCCCATACCACGGATCTAAAGTGCTGATTAGAAACAAGGATTCGTTTTTGGTTGATCAGCAGGTAGAATATTGATTTGATTGTATCCAGAAAAGCCATCCATAAAGGAGAAAATTTCGGTGCCGGCACAATCGTCAATGATTTGATCGATTGGACATGCTCGATTAATGTCCATATAGTCGATACATATTCTTATTGTCCCTTGCTTTTTGTTAACAGGAACAATATTCGATACCCAATCTGTTAACGGGATTGGATAAATGAAACCTGAGTAATTTTTCAACTTCTGCTTTAATTGCAGCAGCTTTTCTTGGGTGAATCTGATGCAAACGTTGTCGAACGGGTTTAGTGTCTGGGTAAGTTTTTATTTCATGAATTACAATTGTTGGGTCAATTCCTAGCATTTCCTCATATGACCAGGCAAACACATCACGAAATTCTTGAAATAGGGCCTTATATGTTTGAATTTCATCTTCCCTACAAGAGGCACCTATATGAACGTTTTCAACAATTCCAGGCTTAACTGAAATGTCAAGGGGAATAGTTTGAGAAATATTTCCCAAGTTTAACTTGGAATCGGGATGTTTCATTGGATTCTGAGCGTCTTTAACATATTCAGTCGTAAAAATTGATGAAAAATCGTTTTCAAAACGATCGCGCTCGGGTAAAAACGAAGATCTGTGAGAAGATCTTCCCATGGTAACTCATCGACGCATAGGATTTCACGAATTTCCTCATCTGTTTGAACAAGTTCAGAAAACGTTATTAAATCCGAGTTTGATGTCGAAAGTGATTCCTCATGGACCACATTCATTAAGTCGATTTGGGTTGTTGTTGTGTCGGAAAACTACTGCACAGTCTGATACGCAAATTCATACGGACTCAAAGGCATAAAAGTACCAAATGAGTCTATCTCAGATTCAGAAGGTATGATCAAGTGATCATCATTAACAATGGTTTTTGATGAAATCATATGAATGGTTGCAGTAGAAGACGATGCGTTGATAGGAGGAAAAGGAAAAGTGCCCAGTAAACCAGATTCTTTAACTAGCCCTACTCCAACATCCTTATAAGGGATCGTCGCTTTACCAACATGTTGAATGCTCTCAACAGAGGCTAGGTCGGATGAAAAGTATGACAATTGGTCTAAGGTTACGATATTTCCATTATGAGGGAACTTTATAAGCCAAAAGACCGATGAAACAATAGTTGTCATAGCGTGAGACCAACTACGACCCAAGAGAAGGTTGTAATCCAGAGGGGTATCAACCACCTCCACATCTAGATTAACAGTTTTACCTTCAACCCCTATAGGTAGGTCTTGTAAAATGCCGAAAGGATGAAACCCATGGCCATCAAAGGCCTTTAGAATCGTCGGGGATTGATTTAGTGAAGGAGAACCAAGCGATCTCCAACACTGTAACGAAATAATACATGTCGAAGCTCCCTCATCGATAATAGTCCTATGAACAGGTTTGTTTTTGACTATCACTGGAATCTGGACAGCCATCTGATGAGGTAAGCGCGGTGCACTATTTTCTAGATCGAAGATTATAAGGTTCGGGTCCTAAACGTCAACAACTCCTATAGTCGACAAAAGTAACTTGCGTTGTGCTGGATAGGATTGAAGCACTTCCAAAGCTGACATTGCTGAGGGGGAAACAGCTAAATCCTCAACAATGTTATAGTTCTGAGCTGCTCTCGCATGTGGATTGAAAGCAGACTTTCGAAGTATACCCTTGGCATGCGGTTTGATTACTAAGTCTGGATTAGGTTTCTCGGTCTGTAGTGGATCGGAACCGGGAGCTGAGGTTGATGGGTTTGAATGAGAAGATTCTGCTTATTTACCATCAACAAGACTTTTACTGCCATAATCTTTTGATCGAGTCGCAATCCTAACATGGGACATCATCAATATGGGTTCTTCATTGGCACTGGAGGACAAACCTATCATCTTACTGTCTTGAGCTAGAAAAGGATCCTTTAAGACAACAGGAGTTTGGGAATCTTTGACAATTTTCGCAACCTCTGCGCAATGAGGGCAGTCTCTCGTATAATTTTCTTCATCACAGATGAGACGCGGATAATGAGGTTTGCGTTTTTCATCAGTTGATTCCACTTTTTCTGGTTTCTCTTTTGAATTCTTATCTGTTTTATTCTTCTTCTTCCCTTTCTTCTTACCACCGGTTTTTGATTTAGCCGTAGATGACTCTACAACGTGAACATCGGTGGAAAGTTCTGCGGAAGACTCTCTTGTCGGGGAATCTGGCAAGGCTATGATAGGAGAAGAATTCTTGGAAGACTTCTTCTTACTTTTGGTATTAACCGTACCAATCATACCATCAGCAGCATGAGACCCTAAAGGAGCAGTAGCGATTTGATTTTGTTTGGGTAGATCGGGGATTTTCTCATGTAACGTACCTGACTGAGTATAAACTAAGTCAAGGTTATGTGCTTAAGAAATTACTTGCTCCTCAGTAACTACTCCGGCCTTAGCTACATCCTCAGTGATCTTGGGCAGTAAAGATTTTACAAACCATTCAGCTAAGATCTGATCTGGGATAAAAACTTTCACTAAACGGCGTCGATGTCTCCATTCATGGATATGATCTAAATTGTAAGGGGAAGTTGACTGCTTTAACGAAGTTAATAATTCCGTGCCATTGTCATATCTGACCGGCAACTGAAAATGAGTTAAAAATGAGATAGCTAATTGACTAAAGTTATAAAAAGTGGCTCGTGGTAACTCAATGTACCACTTGGCCGCAAGACCAATTAGAGTGCGTTGGAAAAGTCGTAAACGAATTGAATCATCTGAAATGGAATTAGACGCACACAAGAGATGATAAGTCATCACATGGTTCGACGGGTCCTCTCCTGGCTTACCTTCGAAGTTAGGAATATCATTGGGAAACTTATGCGGCATTGGCGGCCAATACTGAAGATAGTTAATCGGATTGTTCGTAAGGCACGTCAAGTCAGGCAAGTCCAAAGTTGCGATAAACAGTAACTGGCGATTAGGGTCCCTAAAACTCTGGGTCTGCAGACCAGCCCCCGGAGGAGGATATCCAGGATAACTAGGAATTGGAATCGCATTTGGGATATTTTGACCTCCTGGAAAACCAGGATTAACTGGACCATACTGGGGTTGCTAAGGTTGTTGATACGTATACCCAGGGTATGGTTGATACTGATAAGTTGGTTGCTGCGTAGCAAGACCGTATTGGTATTGTCCTTGGTACAGTTGTTGATTATATTGAGGTTGAGTGGTGACAACCGTACTTCCTACAGACATCTGAACCGAAGTGTGGACCATGGGTCTAGACTGAGGTAAAGATGTCTGAGGAGTAGATACAGGGATAGTAGAAACCGGAGTTGTCGATACTCCAGAAGAAGGTGGGGTAGATGGAGCAAATGTTGCAGTAGTCACAATAGACGTTTGAGGTGGAGTACGAGGCATACTAGGCCTAGACTGAGAAACTACAGAAGGTGCAGAAGTTTGAACAGTAGACTGGACAGGTTGCTGGGATGAACCAGAAACCAAGGGTTGTCCAGTTTGAGATGACAACTGCGCATTCGGTTGCAAGACCTATTGGGATTGAGATGGATCCCACACTAAATTTGTTCCAAGGTATGGACCCATAACAGGTTGAGGATATTGAGGACCATAATCGGGTTGAGGGTAGGGTTGATAATATGATTGACCAGAAGGTGGTTGGTAACTTTGAGCTGGGTACTGACCTTGGGGTTGATAACCCTGAGGCACGTACTGATACTGGGGTTGACCTTGAGGTACATATTGATATTGAGGTTGATTTTGAGGTACATACTGATACTGAGGTTGACCCTGAGATACATATTGATACTGAGGTTGACCTTGAGGTACATACTGAGTCTAGGGTTGACCTTGAGGAACGTACTATCCCGTAGGTATGTACTGTCCTTGAGGTTGTCCCCCAGGCACAAACTGAGTACCTTGAGGTTGCTCCCCACGTATATACTGGGTACCTTGAGGTTGCCCCCCAGGCACATACTGGGTACCTTGAGGTTGCCCCTTAGGTGGAGACTGGCCACCTTGCGGTTGAGGATTGGGAATAGAACCTGACATCATAAGAATATCTTCTACACTTAACGGTTTAGTACCATTACTTCCAGTTAATAACTTTTGTTCAATAGGTTGAGGAGATGCTCCCAAAAAGTACATGGACTGATACCCAACGGGAACAGAAGGACCGCCGTACAAAAAGGCTTCCGGAGGTTGAGAAAACATGGATGACTGGTTAGACATATTCAATGAAGGATAGTAATCTCTAGGTGTTGGGTGATAAAAAATATGAGGTGGTGAAAAATTTAGTCCCGGGTTTTCCAAAAAATTAGTCAATGAATGATACCAAGCACTGCTCCTAGGCGGACTGTAAAAGATTGATTCACGCTCCCTAAGGTCTAAGATAGGTCGATCTTCTAGAAAAGGAATGCTTTCTTTGTTGTCCAAAATAACAAGTTCTTCAATAGCTATAAGTCCAGAAGGAAGAACTTGAGTAATTATTGTTTCTACCCTAGGTGAACTAGGACGACTAGAAGTGTTGAGATTGCAACAAGATGATGGAGCTTAGTGAAAAGAGTCGCCTTCACTAAGTGGGCCCGCAGGCTATTTTTGGCGCAAGTCTATTTTTAGACTATGTCTATTTTTAGACATATGGATCATGTCTATGGAATGCAGGTTGTTGTTTATGGATGATTGGTAAAATTGGGAAAAATAGATGGACTTCTATTTTTAGATCACAGCGGAGTGACTGCTCAGTCTAAATATAGAACAGTCAAATATTATTAGCTCATAATAATATTTAGACTATAAACTTAACTTTGTCTTATTCTCTTGGAGCACTTCAGGATGAGCTACGGATGTGGTACATGCAGATCCTAGAAGGAAATACGTGGTTACCTATGGGATGACTAATATTTGCATGCAAGAGTTCAGTTAGAACTCAAGTGAGTTGAGTTTAGTGGACTGGAGGTGCAGTTGATGGAGTTGTGTTCAGTTTAGCTTTGTTAAACTGGTTGTATTTAGTCTAACTGGAAAATAGACTATAGATGAGTTGGGTGAATTACTTATTAATTAATTCACAAGTTATTAACTCATAATACAACTAAAAAATACATCAGTTAACTCAGTTGCATGTCAGTGCATGTTCAGTTCAGCAGGGACAGGTGTTAGAGAATCAGATTGCTATCAACTGTGACTATAGTTGTGCATCAGATCTTGCACAGTCAAGGGATTGAGTATGCCAATGAGTTTGCTCACGTATTTGCCCACATTGTAGCTTGTGCTCACGTGGTTTAGCCAAGTAAAGACGTGGTTTCCTTGGAATTATCATCAGTTCTTGAGCAGGTATTGAGCAGCGGAGGCAGGCAAGCAGCGAAGGAGATTTGAGCTAGTGATTGATTCAGATCTGAG
>APFE030201128.1:0-46287 GCA_000404065.3 Pinus taeda | reverse complement strand
AATTTATAGTGCAATGGAGGGAAGTTACTAGGTCCTCCTTCAAAGGGATAGAATCCTCCTTCAAAGGGATAACTCCTCCTAAAAAGGGATTAGCTCCTTCTGTTTTGGGATGCATGAACCTCTTTGGAGCGAACAATCCACGTCAAAATTCCTTCTAGAAACATCTAGAATTAACCCAAAGTGAGTTTTTTTAGATAAAAGTTGTTCCTTTTGACTTTCACAGGGGTACGCACCCTCCCCTTTACATACAGAGCGTATAAGTACGCAGGTACTCTGAACAAAAGGTGCGGGCCCGCAGGCAAAAGTGAGAGAAAGTGCGGACCAGAGTTACATTGCTTGTTTGATGTCTTTCTCTCATTTCCAAAGCTTGTTTTGAAGGGCTGAGGTCTGAGACTTGCTTAGGAGGCTGGTATAGGTGGTAATAGACCTATACTGACGGCAAATAATCAGGGTGATGATATTTTTGTATAACAATTACCCCTCTCAGATTGTTGTTTTGTTGGTGCGATGATCGATTCCACAACTTTCGCTTAAGGATTTTTCTGCTTGCTTGGTTGGGCTTCTTCAGCTGCTACTTCCTTCCGAACAGGTTCATCTCTCTATACCTTACTCTTTTTACATTTCTTCCCCTTCGACGCTAGTGTTACTTTTTCTATAGATGTACTAGTGTTCGTTGACTTATTTGGGGATTTCACCGAACAACTCCCTTCCTTTGTGGACACATGCATTACTACAAGGCTCTGGCCCTATTTAGAACTAGTGTCGGGTGGAACCTCAATATCAAGACTTAGTCTCTTCGACTAGGGACTAATGAGTCTTTGTCGGCCCTTAACTTGGGTTTCCTCCCTTGGAAAAATTTCCACCAGAAACTCTTCCCAATATTTCTTTCATCTACTTAACTCATGGACAACCAAAATCTTAATAAGACTATGATGGCACACACTGGTCTCGAGGTTTTTGATAGCAAATTGAACCACCTTCAAAACCTTATACAAACTCTTATGTAGCAAAATCAAGAAATTTACTTCTCGACCATCTGAAAAATGCAAAAGCAATCGAAGATGATAAACAAAAACAATAGCATATCTCCCTTCACAAGTGACAAATATTTGTAATGCAGTGATGAGTGGGTGTCATTCTTCTTCCACGCAACTCCATAGGACCCCTTTGGACCAGTTAATGGACTTGTATGTCAGCTTAAGGAATTTAGCGCAGTCATCTGGCTCACGCGACCCTCCTTTGAAAAACGTATCACCGGTTAGTGGCAACCCGATTGCCCTACTTATAGATTTCTTAGTCACTTTCAGTTTTAGACTCCCAACCCTTGCAACTTCCCCATCAAAACTCTGCGCAAAGGCCATAACCACTTAGGTTATGAGCCTGAAACTTCTAAAGAAACCCCATCCAACCTTTTTCTTCGAACAATACCTTACACTTAGCATATTCAGGGCTTTTGGAGAATTGAATAAATGTGGGTTCATGGCAGTAGGCCCCCATGCCGAAGGTGAAACAATACTGGAGGTTAACAAAATATTCAAGGGCTCACAAGTCGGCTTCCAACTGAAACTTATCAATGAGACAGACGAGTGCCATGTCGGGCTCACACAAATTTAAATTTATTTAGAAACAACAATTGTGAAATTCGAATTATGGTGTGGATTGGTTGTTGCAATGATGAATCAATACTTGACATTTGTACCACATGAGTATAAATGAAGGGAAAGGGTAGTGGGGATAAGATAATACGAATATGGGAGGGTATGTAAATCATTACGATAAATGGAGATACATTATTACTAGGCTATCATTCATATACTTCAATATAGTCTAAGCAAATGAAAAATTTACCCATACCTTGATTTGACTACCAATTAATGTTCAGGAACTCAAGAACAATGATGATGGTGAAGACTTCGATCCTTGGTTGAGTATGATCTTCATTGTTGAATCTTATATGATAAATTGGTTCATGCAATTATAGATAATTTAAGGTACTTACAAATTACCATCGTCCTTAATTTTGGTGTTGGTAGGCTGAAGCTGATCCTTGTATACTTTTTATGAACTTGTTATATAAATTAGTAAGAAATCATTATGTACCCAATCTTGTTTTAGCATAGTACTAAATTAAGTATGAAATCCTTGAACTTTTTATTAATCATTGTGACGGGACTGAAAAATGAACATAAACCTTCCTTGAAATTTCATGTAGACCAACTTTAGAAACTTTGACCAAAATTTGACTTCCAATTGCTGTAGAATAATATGTAGTTATCATTCCATGGATTTTGACCAGGCCTAGAATGATCACTTCTTGCAAAATTTCATTTTTAGATAGTCTGAAATGCACAAAAGAATACTCCAAGGGGGTTTCTTTTCCACACTTATTTTGTTCAGTGTGAAAAAAATAAATGTGCCCAACAAATCCCTAGCTATTGTTATCTCATAAATTTATCAAGCCTAAGTTAGCCACTACTCGAGGTATTCATTTTTAGAGTCTGAAAAACCCAAAGTAGACTCAAAGGGGGTTTCTTTTTCGTACTTATTATGTTGAGCTCAGAAAATAATGATTATGTACTCAACAGATCCCTAACTGTCCCATTAATTTTTACGAGCTTGGGTCAATCCTTGCTCAGAAGATTAAATTTTAGGGAGTCTTAAACATTCATAGGAAACTCCAAATTATCCTTTTCCGTAAATAATTCGTCAAGTCTAGATAAAGGAATAAAAATACCCTTGACGAATTTCCTCTTTATTCTAGGTCCCCCTTTTGAATCAACTCCATTTCTAGATCTCACATCACATTCTGCAAAAACTCTTGGCGAGAGAGCGGACGGTGGTAGATTTTCAATATGTGACCATTTACCATGAATGAAGTCTGATCATCATTGATGGTCTTTTCCTTCACTTAGCCATTATCAAAAACTCCATCCACTTCATAGGGTCCCAACCATTTGGTTGAAAATTTCACTTTGAAATGTTTAAATTTACTATCATATAACAATGCCCAATCTCCTAGTTGAAAGACCTTTTCTTAATGTACTTATCATGCCACCGAGCTCTCTGATCTTGTACTAACATTTCCCATTGGAATGCATCTTGTATGATCTCATCAAGCTCGTTCAACTGAAGCATCCTTTGCTTTTGGGCCTCATTTAGATCCATTCCTAATTGAGTAGTTGTCTGGACTGTTTTTACCTGAAACTCAATGGGGAGTAGCACCTGCTTCCCATATACCAACTCATAAGGAGTATGTCCCATCACATTCCTCTAAGTTATTCGGTAAGCCCATAATGATTCGAGTAATTTGTCAGCCTAGTCACCATGGTGAAGCTAAATTGTCTTGGTGAAGATGGACTCCAAGGCTTTGTTGGTGGATTCAACCTGTCCGTTTGCCTGAGGGTGATATGGAGTAGATTTCTGGTGCTTGATCTGATATTGTTCAGTAATAGCCTTCACTAGTTTGGATGTAAATTATGTTCTCTGATTAGTGACAATCTCTCTAGGTACCCCAAACCGACTGAAGATGTCCTCAAAGAGGAAATCTACAACAAACTTCTCAGTGGCAGAATATAAAGCCTTAGCTTCCACCCACTTTGTCATGTAATCAGTACAAACCAATATGTATCTCTTCTTCCTGGACATGGGAGAAATGGGCCCCACAATATATTGATATTTGGGTTTGGAGAGGCATTTCATCGGTTGGAACCGGCCTCCCCATTCTTTGGTAGGCATCACAACTCAAAACAAACCTTTTGGCATATTTGAAAAGAGTGAGCCAGTAATAACCCACATGGAGGACCTTATAAGTTGTTCTTCTGTCTACAAAATGGCCACCACAAGATTTGTTGGTGCATTAAGATATCTTATTACAAGCAATCTTAATACCTACATTCATTATCAACCCAGGGCAAGTATTTTTATTTCAAGAGTGTCAACACTATATATGCAGTGAATTCAAAGGTCAATTCATATTGGAATCATTGTGATTGTTAATGGCTATTTCTCTAAATTCAATCCAAACACTTCTGAAAAGAATTCATAACACACTTTCAAAGCTACTTAATATATTTTGCAAGCAACTGAATAAGAATGTAAATCGAAAGAATCACACTTGACAATCTAACTTGTATTGAAACTAACTGATTTAACATGAAGAAAAGCTATGATAATTAAATAACAAATAACCATATAAACACCTCACGGAAAGCAATCACTCTATTTTTGAAATATATGATAGTGTTACCTTAGAATGAACAACAATACAGAATTAACATAACTAATTCAATAAAGAGAATCACGCATATATAATCACACAAGTAAATCTAGAATCTTGAGTGAATAACAACGCAAATCAGAATCATCCATCCTCACAGTAATCAGATCGATACTAACTTTGCAAACTAACAATAATAAACAATGAAGAATAAGCAGAAATAATTATAACACAATTGAGCAGTAGATCTTCTATTGACTAGGCCCAAAGTCTCTGGAAGTCCTCGTTGTTAGATACTCAGAATACGATTATGAATTGAACACAGTATTCTTCATTAAAATCAATAACATAGTTACAACATCACCGAGATGAAAGTATCATATGTCCAAAAAGATTAGTTACAATCTGCGAATTCCTAAACTAGTTGTTCAGTTCACCTTACGACTTTATATAGAATTTGGGAAAGTAAATAGATAAATGAGAGTCCTCAGGATCAGGGGATCTTAAGGATTTCGCAATACTCGATCTGATTTCATCATAAAATAGCATTGGTCCTCCTGGTCTTCCACTTTCTTCCATGCTTAGAACATTGTCTCTTTTCCTTTACTGGGTGTTGTTGTCTTGTCGATTGAACAACAATCGTCCAATCCATGTTCCTACATATAAAGATAGTGAAAGTTAGTTTTCTACACCTAGATTCATCTAATTTGTTACTTATTGATTTTACCCAACTTCTGGTGTTGTTTCCTCTATTTTTATCTATAAAACGAAGATAAACATGTGAAGGCAAATGCTTAATTAGGCTATTTACGAGGAGAAAACATACCTTTTCCTCGTCCCAACATACTCCCCTGCTTACCTTATTGCATGTCCTCATGCAATAAGATGGTTAAGGTGTAGTTGAGTTAAGGAATAGGCTGGATGTACTTCTTCCTTATACAACCTGAAACCATTTTTCTTTTTGAGCACTACAAAATCCTGGTTCACTTGTTGATTTGTCAGGTTATAATCATTGTAGTATCCATCTGGGGGATACCAGATATTTGGACTTCTATATCGGCAACCCATCCACTCAGGGCCCATGCTCAAGACCATGTTGCTGTATTTATGTAAGCGATTGGATGCAACTTTGAAATTCCTGAATCCAAGTGGCTCTCTATTCCTAATAGCATTGCTAGGGGCTTCCCATCTCCGTCTGGTTGCAGGTAAAGCTTCTTCTTCGATTTCCTGGAAGTACTCCTTCCTTGCCTGTATAATGTCTTTATACAACGGTCCTAATTGGCCCACAACACCCATTCGTTTCATGAACTGTTTGTGCTGGACAGAGAGGTGCAGGGGTTTTTGTAGGTTATCCCCTAACCCACAAGTCTATGCCATATTCTCGCTTTCCAAAAGTATTATCGGCCTTAGCCCATTTGATATGGTTAGTGGCAAAGGAAAGAAAAGCTTGGAATTGTATATCCCCTATGAAGGGGCCAGGATTGTTGTCTAATCCATCTTCTAAAAAGAAATTATGCATGTATAATTCACACAGGAGGCATTGTACCTGCTCATTTTTCTCCTTGAAACACTTGACAAAATCTGGTGTGGTCTTAATTTCGACTGACTTGCCAGCTTTAACAACTTTGACCTTCAATAGGAGATATCTTTCTAGTAAGAATAATGTGTAGTTGGTATCAGGAGCTTGACATGACAAGGCATTTGAATAAATAGAGCAAATTGTCTCCAATTGCTATTTAGTTTTCTGCAACTTGACATATGCTTTTTCGACTTTCTTTTGTTCATCCTTGTAATTAGCAAAAGTCTCATCCTCTGTGATCGTGAATGCCTCAAAATTCTTTCATAACTCATCGTGTACTCACAGGGGTACTACTTCCTCTTTATGCCGAGTCAATTCCTGTTGAGTCTGGACTAGTTCATTCTACAATTTCCTAATGACCGCTTCCCTTACTAGGGGAATGTAGGCATGCGTCTCCTCTGTCTGGACCTCATCGTCCTGTGTTTCCATTGGGTTAGTTTGAACAATAGCCTCGACCGCTTCTTGAATCATGCAACAATTGGTTTGTGTTTTTTCTTCAGTATCAGCTTGAACGACAACATCAACAGTAGGGAAGTCTGTTTGGGTTTCCTGTGTGCAAACACAAAGATCTTCTGTCTGCATTTCACTGTCTTCTAAAAGACATGGCTCTGTTTGGGTTTCTTTTGAATAAACCAACAGGGTCACAGTCTGGGTTTCGACATCTTCCCCAAGGCAATATTCAGTTTGGGTCCCTATGGTCTCCAATTCTGCTTTCACTTTCTTAGCCCTGACTGCTTCCTTCAACCATTGTCTTAGCTGCTTAATTGTTTTCTTTTGCCTCCTATATTTCTTAAGCATCTTTCTAAGTTTGTCCTTATATGTTTTCTTTGTCGTGAGGCTTTTGACTGACGGTGGCATGACTATATTTACTTCATGTTGTTGTTCAAGTGGAATTATGTCAACATCAGGATGGGGTTCTAATGGGACCATGTCCCCTGATGGATTTTCACCTTCCAAGTCTCTATCTACATGAGCTTCCCTCTCAAGAGACCCCAATGGAATGGTGTCTCTGAGCAATTATCATTTTCAGGGCCTACTTCAAGGTGGGCCTCGTCCTTTGGGGATTTCATAAAAATGGTGCTCCCTGGTTGATTTTCACCTTCCAGGGTTTCTTTTGTAAGGTTTTCCTTGGTTGGGGGTCCAAGTGGACCAATAGATTCTACTTGATTTCCTTACCTAATGGTTTCCTATGCATGCATTCCTGCTTCAAGGGGCTCCTCCATAGGAGGAACTGGTTCCCTCTGTTCTTCCATATTATTAGTAAATGATAGGGTTTCATCATGACTAGGACTGCCAGCAGGGGCAGACTGGTTGGGGGCATAATTTTGCCCTTCATAATTCCCTGATTGCTCCCTTCCTTCACCAAATATCCCCATATTTTCTAGCACTTGAGAAACCTCTTCCTCATAGTCTTGCAGAGAGACATCTTGTGGACTTGGAGGGGTGTGTGAGATGGCCCTGCCTCATCTATTTGAATTGGGGTGTGTCGTTGTGACTTTATCCTCGTAGAACGTCTTCGCTTTGCTGGGCCCGAGGCCAAAGAGGGATTCTTTCTTTTATGTGTCCTTTTCGGACCTGTCACTCTTAGCCCTCGATGTTCAATTGCTGGGTTTTCTATAGGTGGGGCCAGAGTAGGATTCACAAGATTATCCCAGTTTAGCTGTTGTTGAGCCATTCCATGAATGATGATTAGTTTGATCAACCCATGATGGCTGATGACTATATGTGGGTCCTTTGCCTTTTTGACTCGACGGGCAACATCATGCAATACAAAATTTAAATAAAATGGTAGGTTAACTGTAATTTTTTGTTTTAAAATAGCTAACAGTTTAAGTTGGTGAGGTTTTACCACGTCTTTTCATCCGTCGCATGTGATGTACTCTTGTAGAATGGCTGCCAATTCCTGTCATGGTTGTCTCAAAGCTGTAGGATGAATGCCTTTTCCTTTTCGCACCAATTTCTCGCTTGGGTCCTGAAATACTGTGACGACTTCTTGTAGAAGAACATGCTTGTCTATCCATCTTGTTCCTTTTGTTAGAAGTCTAGTGACTTCAACTATGATTGCTTCAGAGACCGTTATGTTCCTACCTCTCACCATGGTGTGGCCATTCTGCAAATTTTGCAGAAATTCAAGTGTCATTTCCTCATGAAATCCCTGTAATTTGGTCAAATATTGTAGCCAACCAGCGCGCTCAAGAATCACACGAGCCTGATCTGATACCCTGAGCACTGTGGGTTGATTTCGAATGGTCTTTCCTCCCATGGCTACTATTTTTCTGTGGCTAGTTCACTTGCATGCACTTCTCTCACTCTTTCACAGTTTGGAACAACAACAGAGAACATTAAAGCTATTGATAGGAAAATGCCATTGTTTTGAGAATTAATATCATAGACAATTAAGACATTTGTCTCGTCAGTAATAGTTGGCGCAGGACCATAATCAATTCGCATGCTATCCATAATGGTTTCCTTTTTTCCTCCAATCAGAAATGGTTTGATAATTATTACACATATGCAATCATCATGCAGTCCTTTAACCAGAAATCAGTTTAATAATCATCACACAACTATCCATAAATTGTCACACATGTCGTTCATATGAAGACCATCCCCCCTCCAATCAAAAAAGGGCATCCACACCCGCCAAGCATGGGAAGTAAAGGAGAAAGTGTCGGTAAATCATAAATGCAGGCAACCAATCAATAAAAGTGGCGCAATAAACGACAACGACAATCAAAGCAGTACACGTCAAAAGACTTGAAATGCTCGTAAAATAAAACAAAGATTTATACCATTATGTCCATTGATTTTTACCTTAGGTGGCAAAGTGGAAAACGCACAACTGACAATACATATTAATGACTGGCATTAAAGTGATCGGACGAATATGATATAATGGATATAAGATATAAGTTAGCATGCATGTTGGCTTTTAGGAATGTTGTTCAAATGGAAATTTTCCTTTAGAAATGAATCAATAGGTGGTAATAGAATAGAGAGCATTTGGTAGTGTCACCTAGTACTTCAATACCACAAGCAAAGCCACTACTGCTAGCAGGCGTCCATAGCCCCCTCACAAATGAGCCAGAGTCCTTTTTTGAGTATTTAGATGCTTTTCTCTTTTCATTTGCTATAAAGAGACAACTATGCTGGCATGGTAACCAGATAATCATAGTGCCATTCACTAGGATATAACAAAGTGATCAGGCTGGCTCGTGATGAGACCCCCTATCCTTCTGACAATTTTAATTATCAAGAAGGTCATTACCTTGGTGTGGTGGCCATAATGGAATGTCACCTGTTACATCCTTATGATCATGGTAGGCTAGTTCGTGATGAGGCCCTCTATCCTCTTTAAAACAATATTTGTTGTATTTTCATATTTTTGTATTTTGATGCTTTTATTGTAAAAAGAGAGAGGCTCATTTACTCCTTAAGAGTCAGGAATGGCGTAAGAAGTAAAAAAAAATGCCAATGAAAGCTATGCTTTTACCCCCATATCATCATATCAAAGGGATTTATCCATTTGAAAGTGTAAAAGATAAACCAGCATGGTATTAGAATAATAAATCATTTTATGATGTGTCCAAAGAGAAGATATTCAACCAATCATTATAGAGATTAACCATGTCAGCTTTTGAATAAAGATGACCATCAAAAGGTTTCATAGGTCATAATGGTATTAACATTATTGTTTTTCTTTATCTTAGGCATACATCCAACCAGATGGTTTTTATTCAAAGCATAAAGGAGAAAGAAATGGAAAAATGAATGGCTGACGATAAGACAACAAAAAGAAATCATAGTTATTCATTCTTCCGATTGAACAATAAACACAAAAAAAAATTTAAAATCAGAGTTGTTCAATCGGTTTGAACATCAATCATTCAATCGATTGAACCTCATACACTTCAAAAAGGAATTAGTGTACAACAATCATTCAAACGATTGAACAACAAAATACACGCAAACAATTGAACAACAATCATTCAATCGATTGAACAACAAAACATGTGCAAACAAATAAGTGTTGTTCCATTTATTGAACAACAATCATTCAAATGATTGAACAACAAAACACATGAAAACGTGATGTTCAATTGAATGAACATCAATCGTTCAAATGATTCAACAAAAAAACATGTGAAAATGTGTTGTTCAATTGATTGAACATCAAAACACGCAAAAGTGTTGTTCAATTGATTGAACAACAATCATTCAATCGATTGAACAACAATCATTCAATTGATTGAACAACAATTGTTCAATCGATTGAACAACAATCATTCAATTGATTGATTGAATGACAAAACATGCAAAAGTAAGTGTTGTTCAATTGATTGAACATCAATCATTCAAATGATTGAACAACAAAGCACAAAAAGTGTCGTTCAATTGATTGAACAATAGAACACAAAAATGTTGTTTAATTGATTGAACAACAATCATTCAATTTATTGAACAACAGAACATACACAAAAATAAGTGTTGTTCAATTGATTGAACAACAATCGTTCAATCGATTGAACAACAATACACACACAAAAATAAGTGTTGTTCAATTGATTGAACAACAATACACACACGAAAATAAGTGATGTTCAATTGATTGAATAACAATCGTTCAATCAATTGAACAACAATTCACACACGAAAATAAGTGTTGTTTAATTGATTGAACAACAATACACACATGAAAATAAGTGTTGTTCAATTGATTGAACAATAATCGTTTAATCGATTGAACAATAATACACACACGAAAATAAGTGTTGTTCAATTGATTGAACAACAATCATTCAATCGATTGATCAACAATACACACATGAAAATAAGTGTTGTTCAATTGATTGAATAACAATTGTTCAATCGATTGAACAACAATATACACACGAAAATAAATGTTGTTCAATTGATTGAACAACAATCGTTCAATCGATTGAACAACAATCGTTCAATCGATTGAACAACACTTACACACACGAAAATAAGTGTTGTTCAATTGATTGAACATTAATCATTCAATACTTACGAAACACACCTAAAGACAAGAGAAATCTTCGTATTTACATGGTGATGCCTAAATAGATTGCAATCAACCGTAAAGGAATACATACATTATTTACAACTAAATAAAGATACAATTTCACAAGAGCAAAACTATCGGGTCATTACTCCCTGTGGCTAAAATTTGCATTGTGGGGTCATCAAGTATTTGTTGACAAAAAGACTCCTTGGTGAGTGGTTTGTGATAAAGACGCACCCGATGCCCATTCACCTTGAAATAATGGTCAGACCTGTCAATGGTAGTCAAAGTGAGAGTACCATTGTTATGTACTTCTTGAATTTCATAAGGGTCAAGCCACCTTGTTTGTAAATTACTCGGAAAGTCTTGGAATCTGGATTCATAGAGAAGTGGCCAATCTCCTTTTTGAAACGTCTTCTTTTTAATGAGGTTGTTTGCCACTTCGCTCTTTGTTGTTGAATAATTGCGGTGCGTTGTAGAGCAAGTAGTTAAGCATCGTCCAATTCGTTTATTTGTTAAAGTTACTTGGTTTGGGCTTTTGTTAGATCCAATCCCACTTCCTGAGCTGTTCTTAGAATCTTTATTTCAAATTCAATAGGAAAGATACGTTCTTTGCCAAATACAAGTTGGTACGGAGAATATCCAGTAGTATTTCACCAAGTTGTGCGATAGGCCCACAAGGCCTCTGGCAGTCTAGCAGCCCAGTCACATCGATGTGTTGAGATTATCTTGGTCAGAATTGCTTTGATGACCTTATTGGTGCTTTCAACCTGCCCATTTGCCTGCGGGTGATACAGGGAAGTCTCTATGTGTAATGTGGTGGTTCCATAGAGTGGTTGTAATTTTGTGTCCTACAAAATGCCCTCCTCCATCCGTTATCACTTCTCGAGGTAAACCATACTGCACAAATAGCCCAAAAGGGAAATTAATTACAACTTCTTCTATAGCTCTTAGAAAATCTATTGTTTCTACCCACTTCATTACATAATCTGTGGCAATCAATATGTAGGCTTTTTGGTTTGATGGTGGATGAAATGGGCGGACAAAATCCAGTGCCCATCGTTCGAAGGGTTCTACCACCAATTGGGGTTACATTGGCATTTCATCAGATTGACCAGGTCGGCCCATCCTTTGGCAGCTATCACAAGCCTGGGCATATTTCTTAACATATTTAAAAATAGTGGGCCAATAATAGCCCATATGTAGTACCTTATGCCCTACCCTACGATCTGTGAAGTGTCCTTCGCAGGGCTAATCATGGCAATCCTTCAGGATGTCATAAATCTCATCCTCACAAATGCATATAAGTATACACATATCAGACCCTGTGTGAAAAAGGTATCTACCAATCCAAGAAAACCGAGCACTGCGCTGGACAATCTGTTTCCTTTCCCTTGCTGTTAAGTGTCTGGGCAACTTTCCTACTGCGAGATAGTTTCCTAAATTTGCATACCATGGCGTTTTGACTGCTACAACAAACAAATGTTCATTTGGAAATTGGTCGTCCACTGCCAATGGATCATTTATCTTTGGAACTCGAGACAGAAAATCAACGACTAGGTTTTCCTTCCCTGGACGATCTTTGATGGTGATATCAAAATCCTGCAAAAGCAATAACCAACGAGTCACTTGACCATTTGTAATAGGTTTGTTGGCTAAGTACCTAATGGTGGAATGATCAATATACATAAATACTTGATAGCCAGTTATATAATTTCTAAATTTGTTTATGGAATAAATGACAACTAAGAATTCCTTTTCTGTTACTGTATAATTAAGTTCAACAACAATAAGATTTTTGTTGATATAATATATAACATAAGGTTTTCTGTCATCCTCTTGGCCGAGGACAATGCCTATTGCTGCATCTGATGCATCCATGGAGATGTGAAAGGGCAGTTCCCAGTTAGGTCCACGTAATACTAGTGCCACCGAAACTAGTTCTTTAAATCTGTAAAAGCTATGTCACATTTATCAGACCATTTAAAGTCAACATTTCCAGTTAAGCTTATAAAGGCACTGCAATTTGTGATTTTTTTTATAAACCTGCGATAATAGCCTGCATATCCAAGGAAGCTTCATACCTCTGTCTAAGAACAAGGTGTAGGTAACAAAAGAATTTCCTGTATCTTAGTTGGATCTACCTATATCCCTGCTGTAGAAATGTAATGTCCCAGGATTACGCCTTTGGTCATCATCATGTGACACTTGACATTGCTTAAAGACAGCCTAGTAGCGATGCGTCGTTCCAAAACCTTATCTAATGTTTGTAGCTTGATAAAAATCATCCCCATACAGGGTAAAGTCATCCATGTAAACTTCAGGCCCTTCATTTATCAGGTCAACAAAAATGTTGAGTATGGCTCTTTGAAACGTAGCTGGGGCATTTCATAAGCCAAATGGTAACACTCTGTAAGCGAATGTACCCCACAGACAGGTGAAGGTTGTTTTGTCTTGGTCTTTAAGGGCGATTTGAATCTGATTGTAGCCGCTAAAGTTGTCTGGAAAGGAAAAGAACTACTTTCCTGCCAAGAGTATCAAGGACATGATCAAATAATCCACACAAATACGCCACTTCCCATTTTTCTTACGGGAAAATACCAATGGAGAGACCCATTTTCTATCCGAAATGGGATAATGAAATTCATGTCCAACAACTTCTGTAGCTCTTATTTTACAATGTCTTTGAGATGCAGATTTAATCTTCGCTGAGGCTGCCGGATAGGACGAGCATCCTTTTCAGTGTAGATATGATGCGTACATAACTGTGGGTCTATGCCCTTCATATCAGGATAGTCCCAGGCAAAAGCCCCTTTATATTTTTGCAGGACCCGAATGAGTTTTTGCTGTTGGTTGCTATCCAGGCTATCATTAATGTTTAAAACCTTTCCTGGTTCGATTTCAACAAGCTTGCTATTATGAACAACAGTTGTCTGGATATGTTGATCATCAATATCTTTCAAAGGGTCTTCCAAGGCTTCATTATCAAGAATTTATTTTAACATTTGACATTTGACATTGTTTACATTAGTTAACTGATTGATAAAGTTGTTGATAACATCATCTTCAGTTTGATCCTTGAATTCAAGTGCCTCTGCTACTGTAAGTGGTGAACGAATGCTTTCTTCCAGGTATGCTAGGGGTTGTTTACATATTTTTACAATGGGCAGACTTGGTTTGGCAGAAGGATATAAAACAAGATTTTTTTCAGCATCCCCTTTAGCAATAGTCATGTTGCCCTCTCGGCAGCCTATGTAAGCATCGATTGTTGCCAGACAAGGTCAGCCCAAAATCAGAGGGTGCCCATCCAATAAACTCTTTGGGTTTATAACTAGAAAATCTACTGGATACTCCCATGAATCAACAGAAACCATAATATCTTGTAAAGTTCCCTCTGGCCTTGCCATCGAATGATCCGCAAGTTCTAGCAGGGTGGTGGTTGGTTCCAAAACTGTAATACCGAGTGTCTGACAGGTTTTTGTTGTTAAGATGTTAATGGTTGCACCCGAATCAACTAGTGTGTTTGGAAAGGAGCGAGAATATATTTGAACTGTAATGATGGGATTCCTAGGATCTTCATATTTTACCGGAGTTTCCCCTCCCAAGAGTAAAATCAAATAAGGTCCCTACAACATGAATGGTGGGTGAAGTTTTTTCTTTCATCATAGGCTTCTTTACACATAGCTCTTTAGTCGTTTTAACATAAATAGGAATATCTTGGATGGCTTGGAGGAGAGGAATTTTAATACAAAGATTTTTTAGTTCCCCTACAAGATCAAATTCCGGATAAACAATTGGTTTAAGTATTCTTAACCTTTCGGGGAACGACGGAGAAGTGACTATGAGTTTATGAAGATCTTTATGCTGATCTATATCTTCTCTTTGTTTTATTTCTGTATCATTTACAGTTGATGGTATATGTACAGGTGGAGTTTCCAACTCAATTGATGGTTGGTCTCTATTTTCCCTAGGGTTGATGATACGTCCTACCCTCAATTTAAGTTCATTACATTCTTTTTGTTCAATCTCATAGTCTGAGCTTTCAACAATTTGCACCAGCTGAACCAGTCTGTTATTGGGATTTAAATTCGATTCAGATGGCAATTTAGGATGCAGAAGAGGTTGAGAATTTTGCTGTAATGGATATGGGGCTGATAATGTAGGTTGAGTTTGAGGACCTGTCCCCATAGGTGTATTGGATATCCCCAAAGGTTGCTGCCAATTCGGGGACCAGTTTGGATTTTGAGAAGTAGAGGCAAGCCACTAGGATGGATATGGATTACCTTGCCAAACAGGAGCAAAAGAGGAATTTGGCCAGCCATTACCTGGAAAGGACTGAGTTGGCCAAGGTATCATAGGGAATGGATGGGATTTCCAATTTGAGTAAGGTGACTAGCATTGCCATGCTACCCCGGGTTCTGTTGCTGATTAAATGGTGAAGAAGGAAAGAATTGGGGTGTGTCTTATGACATACCTGTAGGTTTGGCCTGCCACTGTCGACACTAGTTCACTAATTATACTGGCTCTGTCTCTTCTTTCGCTTCTTTGAAAACTACTTTTAGCACGGGAAGTGATGGACATTGTTTAGTGTTGTGATCCTTGGCGCAAATGGTGCATGTCTGGACCATGTCCAATGGACACTCCCATTGGTTGTGCTTCTTCTGACAACGTGGGCAAAAAACGACCAAATTTTGTTCTGCTAAGGTTTGTTTCTGTTTAGCCTGCAGGACATCCAGTTGCGTTGTAAGGGTGCCCAGGATGTCCATTTTGAACTCTCCCAAGAGGTTACTGATTTCCATCCTTGTTACACCTCCAATGTGTGGTTTGATTCATCTGGTTATAGGATCTCGACTTCCTGATCGGGTGCGTGTTCTACCTCGCGAACACCTGATACACAAGTGAACGATTTCATCATAATCTTCTTGAAAAATATCTCCTTTCCCCATCGAATTTAGAGTTTCTATCCATTCTTATTTCATTCCCTTAATTAAGATAGCTCTCAGGACTTCTTTTGGTAAAGTGTTGTGAGGGGATCTCTGTAAATTATAGTGAAACCGTTCGACGTATTCCTCTAGAGTTTCATTATCCTCTGCATCCATCATAAAGATTTCATCTTTTAACTCCCTAGTCTTGCAAAAGTCCTGGTATCTTGTGAGAAAATAAGTTTTCATGTCATCCCAAGAGTTAATAGTACGTCCACCTAGACCCATGAACCACCTCAAATCTGCTCCTTTTAGAGTAGAAGGGAACAATTTTAGTTTTTGAGAGTCGGTGGTATAGTCATATCCTCTGCAGAGGACATCAAACTCGAATAAGAAGGCATCCAGATCCTCTGTGATCATCCCATGAAAAGTTGGGATGCTTTGTAAGGGAATAGCTTTCGTAGGGGTATAGACCACTTGGTTGACTATGGGGTATTCCAATGTCAAGGTCTGACCTTGGGGTGGTATATTCACCATTTGGTAAAAAATGTGCCAATATCCTTTAGGGATTTTTGGGGTGCTATTTGAGTAAGCAGAGGATTCACAATCTGAATTGGTTTTGCAGCATTGTCTAGATCTGGGATCACAGGAGATCCTTGCTCAAACAGGTGAGGTCCTGCCTTAGCAGTTCCAATTGTTTCTCCCTCTCCTTCTCTTAAGTTGCACAATTTTCCCTCTTGTAGAAGATCATAATGTAAATTTGCTGCAACCTGAAAACTTTGTTCGAATCTTCCAATTTGCCTATGAATCTCAGCGTAGGATACAAATGGTGAGCCTGCTACCTGAGGGATTACAATAGGGGTTTTTCCAGAGACAGTCTGGAATCCTATTGGTTCTTGAGACTCTACTTTTCTTATGATTTCGTCTATAAAAGTTGTTCTCCCAAGGCTCACCGATCCCTTGGTTTTTGTGGATTTAGGTGGGGGGTTATGATATTTTTCTATCTTTTTACTCCTAGTCATTCATAAAAAACTATTTCTATTTAACCTCTATGCTTTTGCTGAAAAGCGGGCTGATGAGCAAGCACTTTACTTGCTGGTCACGTAGGTTCTTACCTCTCGCTTTTAAAACCCAATTCTCTTACAACAAGATAAAAGGAAAACACTTTGAAACACTCTCCTCGGTAATGGCACCAAAATTTTGGTGCACTAAGATGTCTTATTACAAGCAATCTTAATACCTACATTCATTATCAACCCAGGGAAAGTCTTTTTATTTCAAGAGTGTCAGCATTATATATGTAGTGAATTCAGAGGTCAATTGATATTGGAATCGTTGCAATTGCTAATGGCTATTTCTCTAAATTCAATCCAAACACTTCTGAAAATAATTCATAACACACTTTCAAAGCTACTTAATCTATTATGCAAGCAACTGAGTCAGAATGTAAATCAAAAGAATCAAACTTGACAATCTAACTTGTATTGAAACTAAATCATTCAACATGAAGGAAAGCTACGATAATTAAACAACAAATAACCATCTAAACACCTCATGGAAAGCAATCACTCTAGCTTTGAAATCTATGATAGCGTTACCTTAAAATGAACAACAATCTAGAATTAACATAACCAATTCAATAAAGAGCATCACGCATGTATAATCACACAACTCAATCTAGAATCTTGACTGAACAACAACACAAATCAGAATCATCAATCCTCACAGTAATCAAAATGATACTAACTTTGCAAACTAACAATAATAAACAGTGAAGAATAAGTAGAAATAACTATAACACAATTGAAGCAGTAGATCTTCTATTGATTAGGCCCAAAGTCTCCAGAAGTCCCCACTGTTAGATACTCATAATATGGTTATGAATTGAACACAATCTTCTTCATTAAAATCAATAACAGACCTACAACATCACCGAGATGAAAGTATTATATGTCTAAAAAGAATAGTTACAATCTGCGAATTCCTAAACTAGTTGTTTAGTTCGCCTTACAGATTTATATAACATTTGGAAAAGTAAGTAGATAAAAGCGAATCCTCAAGATCAGGGGATCCTGAGGATTTCACAATACTCAATCTGATTTCATCATAAAATAGCATTGGTCCTCTTGGTCTTCTGCTTTCTTCCATGCTCAGGACACTGTGTCTTTTCTTTACTGGCTATTGTTGTCTTGTCAATTGAACAACAATCGTCCAATCTGTGTTCCTGCATATAAAGATAGTGAAAGTTAGTTTTCTACGCCCAAAATGATCTAATTTGTTACTAATCTATTTTACCCAGCTTCTACTGTTGTTTCGTCTATTTTTATCCATAAAACAAAGATAAATATGTGAAGAAAAATGCTTAATTAGGCTATTTATGAGGATAAAACATACCTTTTCCTCGTTCCAACAGGGTTCATTATGGAAAGCTCTCAAAACATCGTACATATCATCTTCCTGTACACATCTTCTTATGGTTAAATCAGTTCTTGTGTGATACGAGTCTCCCTCTATCCAAGAATAATTGGCAGTTCGCTGCACAATATTATGTTTTTCCGTGGTGGAAATATTCTGTGGCAACTTGCTTGACACCAAATAGTTAGCCACATCATCAAACCAAGGAGTATGTGTTGAGACAGTGAATAAATTCTCATCTAGAAAATCATCCAAAACTGGTACTAAAGTTTCTTCTTGAGCAATGCTCATTCGGGATAAGAAATCTGTAGCCAAATTATCTCGTCCAGGCCTGTCAATCACAGTGATATTAAATTCCTGTAACAGAAGTAGCCATATCATAATTCTTCCATTAGTAATGGGCTTATTCATAAGGAACCTAATAGCAGAGTGGTTAGTATGGACAAAAGTTTTGTAACGAGTAATATAGTGCCTAAATTTGTTGATAGCATGGACAACTTCTAATAATTCCTTTTCAGTAACTATATAATTTAGATCTGCAAGTAAGAGATTTTTGCTAACAAAGTAAATAACATAAGCAAAGTGATTCTCCCTTTGTCCCAACACAGCTCCAAGGGCAGTGTCTAATGCATCAGTACAAATGTGAAAAGAGAGAGACTAATTAGGTCCTCTTAATACTGGAGCAGTAGATAATTGGCATTAAGTTCCTGAAAAGCATTATGATAGTCAGTGTCCCATAAGAAATTAACATATTTAGTAAGAAATTTAAACATATGTGTTGCAATTTTTGTAAAATTTTCAATAAATCTCCTATATTACCATGCACGTCCCAAACAACTTTTGACCTTTTTTTTGACATTGAAACCAAAATATGTGATATTATCTCAATTTTTGCAGTGTCAACTTTTATCCCTTCTTGTGATAAATGATGTTCCAAAACAATTCACTTAATCTGCATCATTTTGCATTTAATATTACTAAAGGCCAAATGAGCTTCTTGACAATGAATCAATACTTTTTCCAAGTTCTACAAAGCTTGTTGAATCATCATCGTACACTGTGAAGTCATCCATATAGACTTCCACACAGTTATGTATCACATCAGGAAAAATAGCTAAAACAACTCTTTGAAAGGTAGCTGACATTGCACAGACCAAAAAGAAGAACTCGGTAAGCATATGTGCCACACGGATAGGTAAAGTACTATTCTCTTGATCTTTTGGGGCTATTGAATATGATTATAGCCATTGTACCCATCAAGAAAAGAGAAGTACTTTTTCCTCAACAATGATCAATAAAAGGTAAAGGAAAATAGTCCCGCAAGGTAACTTTGTTTAGCTCTCTATAGTCAACACAAATTCTCCATTTCCCATTTTCTTGGGAACTATGACCAAGAGAGATATCCATTTATTTTTAGAGATAGGATATATAAAATTCGCACTTAACAACTTTTGCTTTTCATCTTTAACAATTTATTTTAGAGCTGGATTCATTCATCTTTGTGGCTACCTAGCAAGCCTAACTTATTCATTCCTGTAAATATGATGTGTACAAGTATCATGATGAATACCTGTCATGTCTAAATAATCCCAAGAAAATGCTTAAGACTATTTTTGAACCATATTTATTACATGATGTTTATGTACTTAATTTTGTATGAATGTATAACGTTTTTCCAATGCTGGTTTCAATAGGTTGAGCACTTGCTTCATTGTTTTCTTCTTGGCTACCATAGTAAATGATGCAAACACAACAGGGTGACATGTTTCCTGAAATTCACTGCTGAAAACATGATGACCGCCATTAAAAGAATCAGGATAAATAATGCAATTAATATCAGATAAGAATTGTTGCAAAACATGTTCTTCATATTGTTCTTGAAGTCCTCTTGATTGTTCTAGAGTTAATAAGGGGAGCATATAGTCTTCTTCCCCATAGGGATTCTCCAACCAATGAAGTACTTCAGCAACCAATTGGGCAAATGGAAAAATAGTCAATGTCTAATTTTGTGATCCATTAGAAATTGTAACAGTGCTGGTGAAAATTCCATGTAAAAATATATAAATACCACAGATTATGGGACACGTATTACAAGCTGAATGGTGGGAAAGACATCCTAAGCGGCGCTCATTTGGTTGTTTATAGCTAAGGAAATTGGCAAAGGAAATGGCTAAGGAATTAAAGAGGCAAAAAGGTATTTTGGCACATTTATTTATGAAAATAATGGAAAATAGGAGAAAAAGGAGGTGAAAGGTCACAGGTTGCATGTGAGGAGGAAAATGAAGGAAAATAATAGAAAATAAAGAAAATAGAGGCCTCATTAATAAAAAAGGCTTTTGAGGATCAATTGGCAAGCTTCTTCCTTTCAGTGTGAATCTTTTGTTAGTTTAGCTTTGGAGCTCTCTCATTATTCTCTCTCTCTCATACTCTTGGACACTTAGAGTTTTCTTGGAGCAGTTTGGCATTGTTACCAGAAAAGCAAAAAAGGCAAGACGAAGCAAGGATCAAGCAGGGAAAGGCAGGATCAAGCAACTACAACAGGCTTCATTGCAGGTATCAACTTGCATGTGTATTTTCTTTGCTAGATTTGGCATGCATGGGATTGCATGTGTATTTTCTTTGCTAGATTTGGCATGCATGGGATTGCATGTGTTTCTTTTCTACCATGGCATGGGTATTGCCAGGTGTGACAATATTTTTAGCATAACCTTGCCATTTCCTGATAGCTTTGATGACATGGGTTCTCTCATGCGTTTTGTGGGGGATGGCCGGATTGGATTTGAATCTGAGCGGGGTGGATCTTCAAATTGACAAACACATGGTGGTAGTGGTCCCTGAAATAGACTAAGGATGCATGAAGCCACTGGCCTAGTAACCCCTGAACCAGACTGTGGGTTGTGGTAAATCTATATTGTGTGCCTTGGTGGACCTAGGAATTCTTACCGGTGAATGGCAGGATATATGGTAAAGCCAAGAGGTGGATTTTCTCTCCGCTGGGCCTAGCGATTCTGGGATGGAATGCACGATAAAGCTTGGAGAGTATTTCTTGGTGTAGGGCCTAGTGATCCCTGGACCAGACTGCGGATGCACGGTAAATCCTAAGAGACTAGGAGGCACTCAAATTACTCACGGTGTAGGCGGAGAACTCCGGTGGCATCCACATTGATTGGAGTTTTTTGATATGTTCTATGAGTCCCACATTCATGCTTGGAGTATGGCACGAGGGTGATTGGCTGAAGAGAAACTTGGCTCAACGAATCTATGGTCGAGTGGAACATGGTAGTCCCATCACCGGTTGGTTCATTGCATTTATTAATGAAAAATTCATTCCCTGATTTTCATGTGCAAATGTACTGATATATATATATATATATATATATATATATATATATAAGTATATATATATATATATATATATATATAATAGTATATATTTTATATATATATATATATATATTATAGGGATTTTGATGGCTGGTATGTTTATTTTCTGTTCCTATTATGTTGTTTATATGCACATTTACCTGAGAAGGTGTTACATAAATAGTCATTTCCCCATTTTTGTACCCAATAACATCATCAATAGTAGCCAACCAAGGTCGCTCTAAAACTACTGGATGTCCAGGTTTAGAATTTTTTAGGGAAATTACAATGAAATAGATTGGGTATTCCTAGGAAGCTATTGTTACCACTATGTCTTCTAGGACCCCCACAGGTTTAACAATGGACTTATCTGCCAACTTCGACACTATGGGTGTAGGCCTTACTTCTTTTAATCATGATAATTTCATGGTATCAATAATCATGGCATTGATGACTGCCCCTAAGTCTACTACAATATTGGGCAGAAGAGTTCAGTTGTTTTCTATGGTTACCACAGGGTTCCCTAGATCATTATATTTTGGTGGTAAGCCAGATATCATTTCTTAAATTTGGCTACTTACTTTAATATTATGATTTTTACTTCTCTCTTCCTGGATTTTTAATGTAAAGATCCTTAATGATCTTGGTATAAATAGGAATGTCTGTAATAGCTTTCTACAGAGGATTTTTTATGCAGACATTCCTCAATTCAGATTCCAAGTCGTATTCCATGGGAGCTTCAATTTTCTTTACGAGCAATTGTTGAGGCAAATTTATTACCTATCATTTAATTGTCAACCCAGGGGTTTCGTGAAACTTGTGAAGCATGCATGCACTGTATATGCTAGAAATTCACTTCCAATTTAGATCAATCTAACTACGAAACCAGATGATGACAAACCAAATTCACCTATTCTAATTCAACAATCAATTTAAAAGAAATTATAATACAGTGTGCGGAATTGAAATCTTAATCTTTCACACTTGCAGGAATTGAAATCTTAATCTACCACACTTGCAAGAATTGAAATCTTGATCTACCACACTTGCAGGAATTGAAATTACATGAAATGAAATCTACTCTAAGGGATCACGTGTGCATTATCAAATCAGGATCCTATAAAATGAATAATCAAGACCACATGAGATAAAATGAAAGCAAAAAAATCATTCTTAACCTCTCACACAGGAAAAGACATGAAAGAAATAAATCTTAATCTATGAAAAACAATAAATATTAATATATGAAAAACAATAAATCTTAATCTACAAAAAACAATAAATCTCACACATTATAGGTGGTCAATACAAAAGCATGAGGGATGGAAAGTTGAGAGGCTCTAACTACAAGCATAACCAAATCAAAGTGAACATCGCTCATGAGTATGGTGCCAAATCCAAATTCTATATTCAAAACATGAGCATTTCCCCAACTTTTCACATGCCTTTGAAAGGAGAAGGCTCTCATATTTATACAAAAACATAAGAAGCTATCTCATTAATGGAGGTCCATTATTCTCTCCATAGATCCCTAGAAAATCTCATAGAGTTACAACTTAAATAGGTAATGATGAGACACATATCCTCTTTGACCTTTATCCAAATCTTCTTTCATATCTCGAAGATAATTCAAATTTGAGTATTGCAGGCCACATAAGGGTGCCTTGGGTGCCTTGGAAGCTTCCAAATGACCTACACATGTCATGAAACTCAAGACACTTTTAAGTATTAGCAAGTATATGTCATTTTTCTAAGTTTTAACCATTTAATTCACCTATAATATTAAAAATCAATAACTTCTGGAAAACACAAAGGTAACCCATATAATTATGAAAATGGAGGCTAATGAAAGGTTATATGGTCATGGAGTTGGGGAATGTGAGTGAAATGGTGGTGATAAAGGTGAAAGTGGATGATATTTTGAATACATTTTGGAGACTCTATATTCCACCCAACTGACGTTATTGCATGTCCTCGTGCAATCTATTGCATTGCTTAATCATGATTTTCTTTTGAATGAGCTTGGCTTATATCAATTGTCCTTAAATTTTGCATTTGATAATTTCATTTCTTTTCGCAAAGTATTCCTTGTCATACATTGAATTGCAACATGTTTGGTTGGTTCTTGTGTGACAACCAAATGTTAATTGGTATTGGTTCTTGTGTTCAACACCTTGTTTCTTTTTGTTGATGTAAGATTCATTGAACATATTTAAGAATGCATCTTTAAATCAACCATATAATATGCTCATCATTTAAGCATTTATTTGCAAACCACATAACTTTTGAACCATAATGTAATCATAATTGATTAGGACAAGTATGTTAGGATGGAATGAAGTGATATGGAAGTGATAATAAATGGACATTCCTTCCCCCCAACTAAAGGTGTTTACGTTTTTTTTTTTTTTTCAAATGTGAAAGGAAATATGGTGAAGTATTTTCCAAAAATTATCACTTTAGTATTCAAGGTATTCTATGATTAAAAGCTAGAAAATAACATACCTTTACTTACCTAGGAAGTGGAAAAACTATGCATATGTAGAGAAGTTGTCCCTGCTGCTAGATCGTGGAATAAAATGTAGAATTTCATCTGCTTCTTGGTTGCATAAATGGTGGATGAGGTGGTGAAAGTGGATTTTTTATTTCTGCTTTTAAATTTGTTGTATCTGCTGCAAAATGCTGAAATGATATAGTCTTCAGCTGCTTCAAACCCCGATGGTACAATTCTAGTCATGCGAATAAATGTGTTGTTATCGAGCATAAAGAGAAGTCATTGGATTACTGACCATTGATGAATGTCGTTAACCAATGCTAGGCAAACTCGCCATTAATGTCAACGAGTGCCAAGGTACGTAAGTACATTTTGCGAAGTGCAAATAGATGAGCTGATGTCGAGCCACTTGCAAGATCTAACGATCAAGGGACATTGATTTATTCCCATGATTGTCAGCGAGAGAACTTGTCATTCATGCATACAAGCCTCAAGGTACTAATAAGGACTCTAGCCCTGAACTTAGATAATGTGCTGATGTCGATAGGCCAAGACTTGTTAGAAGGGAGGCCTTAATGAATCCTCCATCATATAACGTGAGCATAAAACAATAATTTTGAAGGACTATGGATGATTTTTTTTTTTTTGGCAGTGGATCAAGGTTTATTTGAAAAATCAAAAAGGAAAATGGAATGAATCAACTTTGTAAGGGAGTTGAATGGTTTTATTGTTGGGTTTAAACTATAGTGAAAGCAAGGTAGGAAAATGACTGTGAAGGAAAATGAGATGAAGATTTTATTGACTGAATAAGTAGGAATGCAATGGTAAGACTAGTATTTGAAAGGCTTCCAAATGGTGTAATGGATCTGATTCGACATTCTTTATCCAAAATCATGTGCTAATGTTTAGGTATTTCATCTTTGATGTTGCTATGATCATGTTCTTTTGAAGGAAATGTGGTCTTTGAGAGACATTGTTTGTTTGTGTCCATCTGTTTATCTTCCCGGAACCTGCAAAAACTTAGTAATTTTTCTGCAATGAAATGTAATATTATCAAAAAGAGAGAGGTGATTAATCTACCTATTTATTATATTTACACAAAAAACTGAGAATTGGTACTAATAAAACAAATTCATGAAAGAAAATCAAATGAATTTTTACATGTTTCGAAACTAGTGCCTCAGGTTACTTGTTGTGTCTTTTCAGAAATTTCTTCATTCTTTATTGTTTCAACTTTGATGATAGCTTTCTCATTGTGTATATATCATCAAGATCTTTCCAACAACGCTTGAATCGTCAAAATCCGATGTCGTAATGGAAAGTTAGGATGATTTGAATTTTTGGTGAAATAGTGAAAATTGTCATGCTTAAGTGTGGCATGGGAACATGATGCTGATGTGAAGGATGAAGTAGGCAGATGATGTGGCAAGTTGATCATGAGTTTCTGATTATAATGCATTTTTGAAAATTAGATCATTGAGTTAAATACATAGATGCATAATTATTTTTTAGCTGCAGAATTGTGGTTCAACTGCAGAATTGTGGTCTAGTTGTAGAATTGTGTAGTTTCTATAGCTTTCCATCAGATTTGCATAGCCTTCATCTCCCTGGTAGCTGTAAAGGCCTTGATGACAATCTTGAATTGTCAGAACAGATCCCATCTTGGCCATCTCTGTCAAAAGTTCAATCATTGTCACAAATTACTTCCATGTTTCAATCCGATGCAAAGAGTTCCTCCACTACTTTATATACTCTCTTGAAATATCTCTGTACACTTTGATGCCTTTTTACATATTTTGCCATCACTGTCTCTTGGAATCAAGCCTCTTGTTGAAGACGATGGTGTAGTATTTACCCCTTCCATGACGTTATTTTTTAGAATCAGAGAATCAAGCCCACTTGGCTGCTTATTGCAATTATTCAATTCACCGAAAGATAATAGGAATTCTCTTGTTTTGCAAGGTCTTTTACAGAAACAACATCTGACAAACATGAAAAAGATTTTGGTCATGGAATGTAATGATATGTGGGTATAACCAATCTGAATAGATGACCCCAATCACTACCCTACCATCATTAGAACTCGAACTCTAAACTAAATGCTGACATTGTTGGGGTGGCTTTAACTCAGAAACATTTGGTGTAAATGCGTTAAGATTTATAAGAGTTGAAAATACCACAAATTACAACAACTAGATTTGTTTCTTTAGCTAAGATTTTTCTTTCAATCATTATCGGATTTGACTTTCTGGCCAAAATAAACTTCACGTTCAAATCTCTGAGTATTATTTCAGTGGATCCACCTTCTATAGATCAAGTGAATTGGATCTTACCCTTTCAGTATGGGCGCAACTCAAGCAGTTATCTATCTATGCATTAAATTGAAAACCGTTTTTCTCACGTAATCTGGAAAATAAGGCTCCATAGAACTGCAAATATCTCCCAATCGGTTATGAATTTGTTAAAAGCGTTCCTAGATTTTATAATAGACCTCATTTTCAGAAAAAACCCACGTTTTATATTTTCGAAATACGTTTTCATTTGGCCAGAAATCATGTTTTAAAATAACTGTGCAAAACTGCTACGCATTTCCTCTACTTTAGGTAACAAAAATTAATTGTTTCTAAATTGATTATGAGGACTGAAGGAAATTGATTCCTTGATAGAATTAACAGTAAAATTTTTGAATTGGGCAATGATAATCCCAAAATATTTGAATGCAAAAATTTGAAGGAGGTAACAAAATTGCAGATGAAGTTTTAACTAACAAGATCTGCCCGACCTTGAGGAATCAATAGAGCTTCTAACAATACACCATTGCTTCTTGTTCAAATAGTTGAAGAAAAGCTCTATTTATTATGTTCATGGTAAATCTCCAATGAAAGGCTTCAACAATAATTTTCAATCTTTCTAAACCAGGGTTTAGACCAAATGGCATTCAAGAAGCTAATTGTTCCTCATTATTAATTTTTTTCAAGCTTGCCATATACGTAAGATACACGATCCAGATGAATGCAAATAAATTGCTTACAAAGGGCTGAAGATGCACCAGAACATATCTATACGTAATGAAATCACATAGAGGCCAGAACATCAGACCACTTCTAATTAGCTAGATTTGGAGATTTGGACTTATTACATGGCCCATGCTACAATGCGTATGGAGACTTTTCGGCTTTTGATGTTGGGAGGTTTCGATGTGGAAGATCTTGGAAGTCCTCAATTGATTGCTAGATTCAGTAAACCCGAGTTATAGCTCCATATCCGAGATTGTGATATTTTGGTTCTGGTCAGAGTATTAACTATGAAATAAATTGAATGAAGGAGAACACACTGAACCCTCCCAACATACACTACCTTCTCTCGCTCCTTCATTTTCCACGACATGTATAACCAATAACAATGAAACATAATGATTGAACATTAAAAGGTGCCAAAATAAATGGAAAACACAACCACTTTGATTCGAAAAACGAGATGAATCGGTGAATGGAAAATTTGGTGGCACAATTTGTTTCGAAATTTCTGCCACGTAAATTGGATGCCGCAACTTTAAAAACACATACATTATTTGAAAGGCACGCAAGAGTTTTTATTTTAATTGGACTCATCTTATTTTCCCTAATAAACATAATGGTCCATGCAATTCGATCTGTTGAATTCTACAACTTGCACAATTGATTTTTAAATGTTCTTGCAGGTTTGTTTCGAGGCCAAAGCTCAAACTGAAATGTGTATTGCACAGCCAAGGGAAAAAAATGGATCTAACCACTCAATTCACCCAACAAATCATCATTTTATAAATCAATGTTTCTATTGTTGTAGCTCAGGCAAAAATATTAACCAACGCTCGGATCTAGATATGTATTACATATATTTTTATTTGTAGGTTTCGTATAAGGCCGAAGCCCAAGATTACAATTTGCGTTCATGTTTTTTACCTACCATGACTACTATTGAGTTAACCTCATCAACCTTTCATAAGTTTTGTACACATGAGTTGTTTTTATTATGGTTTTTTTGTTAATTTTTGTTTTTATATATATTAATTTTTTTAGATGATTTTGTTTTTTTAATATAATTTTTTTTTATTTGTGTTTTGTTTGGTTTATTTAAAAAAAATTAGATGTTTTTTTGTTTTTTTTAGAATATCTAACATGATTTTTTATTGAATTTTTTTTTGTGAGGTTAATGAAAAAATGCAAGAAAATAAATAAAAATCTAAAGATTTTAAAGTTTGAAAATTTAAAAAAATGCAATCAAGAACTTAAAAAAAATGTAATCAAGTTTGATTTTATTTTTTCTTAATTTATCTACTTGATTTTTATTTTTTATTTTTTTAAGTATATGAATGTTTCCAATGGAGCCATGTATGTAACAAAATGATAAATATACTCATATGCATGTTTGAAATATATTCTTTGATACGTACTCGTGTATGAGAGACCAACTGTCTTGATTGAGATGATGTTAGAAGACACTGAAGAATGGAATATTGGGATCCAATGATTGTCTTGAACCAAGATTCAATATAATCTTGTCTTCCTTGCATTCTTTCTATCATGTCATGCAAGTCCTCACATATGTGATCTCCATTCATATAATCTGGTGATAGGCATGCATGAAACTTTTCAATCTTAGGTTCCAGCAACTGTTCTTTATCGATGGGCATCCATGATTCTTAGAACTCATTTGAATCTTCTTCTTGTAGTTGTTGTTCTACAATGGCAGTCGGTAAATCATTTTGCAATACCTCAACATTGTAAGTGGATTGAGGTGTTTTATTGATGGGGATTCGAAATGGTTGTGCAGGGAGTGGTGTGGGAATGGATCTTTGGGGTGTTTGTGTATGTGGTAATGGGAAAGGTTGAATTGAGATTAATTGAGGTTGAAACTGATGTTGTGGTGGAGGTGAATGGTATGGATAACACTGATATTGGTATTGAGGATAATGAGTGAAATATTGAGTATATGATGGATTTCCTCTATAAGGCTTTTCCCAACCCTGTTTCCAAGATTGGTTTTGAGATTGGGATTGAGATGGCCAAGGTTATCAAAGCAAAGGTGTTTGTCAATTATGTTCTGCATAACCCTGAAATTGTGCCCAAGGATATTGCATCATATTGGGTCGATGAGGTTGCCATGGTCCTCTTGGAGCTTGATTCACTCCATATCCTTTTGGTAAACTGCCTTTAACCCTAGTAATGATGGGCAATCTTTAGTAGCATGTGATCCTGCACAAATTTTACAAATTTTAATGTTATCAAGTGGACATTCATGCAAAGCAACATTTTCAAGTTTTTTCTTGTTTTGCATTCTTAGCATCTCAATTTGTTCATTTAAATTACCAAGAATGTTTAGCAAATTGTTAAGTTCGGTTTGACTTACCAATCCCGTTGTCAACTTACTTTCCCTTGCCGTAACTAGATTTTGTGGAGATCTTCCATACTTTAATTTTCCTCTTGATATGTTCTTGCATAGTTCACAGATCTCTTGAAAAGATAATTGATAAACATCTCCTTTTCCCACTAGGTTAAGAAGATCAATCCATTTATCCTTTATAGCATTTAGTAGGAGAGTTTTTAATATGTCTCATCCTAAATTATGCATTTTAGATATTTTATATTATAAGTAAATCTCTCCACTAGGTCTTCTAGATTTTCATCCTCTTTTTGATTCATCTTAAAGACTTCATTTCTAAGGTCATGGTGTTTATAATTATTTTTATATTTTTCCAAAAAATACTCTTTTCATATCATCCCATGTCCTTATATTTGTTGCTAAAGTCATGAACCATCTAAGAGCTTTATCCTTCAATGTTGTTGGAAACAAATTTAATTTTTGAATGTGTAATGAGTAGCCATAAGATCTACAAATGATTTGAAATTCAAATAGGTAATTTTTGGTGTTCTGATCTCATACCTTTGAATTTAAGAAGTATGGATCGAGGGATGTTCTTCATTTGAACATTGACATCAATTTCTTGAATGGGAAATCCAAAAGGATCTCCATCCATTTCTTCATCCTCCTTTGTCATCTCTTCTACCTGCAAAAATAAGGATTCATTATGTGGATGTGTGGCCCTTACAACACCACATGTTATAATGGGGGTGGTAGGTGATTGAAGGTTTTTTATAAAAATGGTATGCAACTAAATGATTTATGCATCTACATGCTTTAATCATGCATCTAGAAAAAAACTAAAAATGAACTCTAGACTGAAAGCTAGTTCCTATGCACATTTCCCCAGCAATGACACCAAATGTTGAGGCAAATTAATTACCTATCATTTGATTGTCAACCCGGGGGTTTCGTAAAACTTGCGAAGCATGCGTGCACTGTATATGCTAGAAATTAACTTCCAATTTAGATCAATCTAACTACGAAACCAGATAACGACAAACCAAATTCACCTATTCTAATTCAACAATCAATTTAAAAGGAATTATAGTACACTACGTGAAATTGAAATCTTAATCTTTCACACTTGCAGGAATTGAAATCTTAATCTACCACACTTGCAGGAATTGAAATGTTGATCTACCACACTTGTAGGAATTGAAATTGCATGAAATGAAATCTACTCTAAGGGATCATGTGTGCCTTATAAAATCAGGATCCTATGAAATGAATAATCAAGACCACATGAAATAAAATGAAAGCAAAAACAATCATTCTTAACCTCTAGATATGAAAGCAAATAAAAGACAATCACTCTTAACCTCTCACACAGGAAAAGACATGAAAGAAATAAATCTTAATCTATGAAAAACAATAAATCTCACACATTATAGGTGGCCAATCCAAAAGCATGGGGTATGGAAAGTTGAGAGGCTCCAAATACAAGCATAACCAAATCAAAGTGAACATCGCTCATGAGTATGGTGCCACATCCAAATTCTATATTCAAAACATGAGCATTTCCCCAAATTTTCACATGCCTTTGAAAGGAGAAGGCTCTCCTATTTATACAAAAACATAAGAAGCTATCTCATTAATGGAGGTCCATTATTCTCTCCATAGATCCCTAGAAAATCTCATAGAGTTACAACTTAAATAGGTAATGATGAGACACATATCCTCTTTGACCTTTATCCAAATCTTCTTTCATATCCTGAAGATAATTCGAAGTTGAGTATTGGAGGCCACATAAGGGTGCCTTGGAAGCTTTCAAATGACCTACACATGTCATGAAACTCAAGCCATTTTTAAGTATTAACAAGTATATGTCATTTTTCTAAGTTTTAACCATTTAATTCACTTATAATACTAGAAATCAATAACTTTTGGAAAACAGAAAGGTAACCCATATAATTATGAAAACGGAGTCTAATGAAAGGTTATATGGTCATGGAGTTGTGGCATGTGAGTGAAATGGTGGTGATAAAGGTGAAAGTGGATGATATTTTGAATACATTTTGGAGACTCTACATTCCGCCCAACTGACGTTATTGCATGTCCTTATGCAATCTACTGCATTGCTTAATCATGATTTTCTTTTGAATGAGCTTGGCTTATATCAATTGTCCTTAAACTTTGCATTTGACAATTTCATTTCTTTTCACAAAGTATCCTTGTCATACATTGAATTGCAACACGTTTGGTTGGTTCTTGTGTGACAACCAAATGTTAATTGGTATTGGTTCTTATGTTTCAATACCTTGTTTATTTTTGTTGCTGCAAGATTCATTAAACATATTTAAGAATGCATCTTTAAATCAGCCATATAATATGCTCATCATTTAAGCATTTATTTGCAAACCACATAGATTTTGAACCATAATGTAATCATAATTGATTAGGGCAAGTATGTTAGGATGAAATGAAGTGATATGGATGTGATAATAAATGGATATCCCTTCCCCCAACTAAAGGTGTTTACGTCTTTTTTTTTTTTTTTTCCAAATGAGAAAGGAAATATGGTGAAGTATTTTCCAAAAATTATAACTTTAGTATTCAAGGTATTCTATGATTAAAAGCTAGAAAATAACATACCTTTGCTTACCTAGGAAGTGGACAAACTCTGCATATGGAGAGAAGTTGTAGCTGTTGCTAGATCATGGAATAAAATGTAGAATTTCATCTGCTTCTTGGTTGCATAAATGGTAGTTGAGGTGGTGAAAGTGGATTCTTTATTTTTGTTGCTAAATCTTCTATATCTGCTGCAACATGCTGAAATGATATAGTCTTCACCTGCTTCAAACCCCGATGGTACAATTCTAGTCATGCGAATAAATGTGTTGTTGTCGAGCATGAAGAGAAGTCATTGGATTACCGACCATTGATGAATGTCGTTAACCAATGCGAGGCAAACTCTCCATTAATGTCAACGAGTGCCAAGGTACCTAAGTACCTCTTGTGAAGTGCGAATATATGAGCTGATGTCTAGCTACTTGCAAGATCTAACGATCAAGGGACATTGATGTATTCCCATGATTGTCAGCGAGAGAACTTGGAGTTGATGCATACAAGCCTCAAGGTACTAATAAGAACTCTAGCCCTGAACCTAGATAATGTGCTGATGTCGATAGGTCGAGACTTGTCAGAAGGGAGGCCTTAATGAATCCTTCATCATCTAATGCGAATAATTTTGAAGGACTGTGGATGAATTTTTATTTTGCAGTGGATCAAGGTTTATTTGAAAAAATGAAAAGGAAAATGGAATGAATCAACTTTGTAAGGGAGCTGAATGGTTTTATTGCTGGGTTTAAAGTTTAGTGAAAGCAAGGCAGGAAAATGACTGTGAAGGAAAATGAGATGAAGATTTTATTAGCTGAATAAGTAGGAATGCAATGGTAAAACTGGTATTTGAAAGGCTTCCAAATGGAGTGATGGATCTGATTTGACATTATTTATCCAAAATCATGTACTAATGCTTGGATATTTCATCTTTGATGTTGTTATGATCATGTTCTTTTGAAGGAAATGTGGTCTTTGAGAGACACTGTTTGTTTGTGTCCATTTGTTTATCTTCCCGGAACCTGCAAAAACTTAGTACATTTTCTGCAATGAAATGTAAGATTATCAAAAAGAGAGAGGTGATTAATCTATCAATTTATTACGTTTACACAAAAAATTGAGAGTTGGTACTAATAAAACAAATTCACGAAAGAAAATCAAATGAATTTTTACGTGTTTCGAAACTAGTGCCTCGAGTTACCTGTTGTTTCTTTTCATAAATTTATTCATTATTTATTGTTTCAATCTTTGATGATAGCTTTCTTATTGTGTAGATATCATTTAGATCTTCCCAACGACGCTTGAATCATCAAAATCCGATGTCGTATGTGAAAGTTAGGATGATTTGAATTTTGGGTGAAATAGTGAAAATTGTCATTCTTAAGTGTGGCATGGGAACATGATGCGGATGTGAAGGATGAAGTAGGCAGATGATGTGGCATGTTGATCATGAGTTTCTGATTAGAATTAATTTTTAACAATTAGATCATTGAGAATACATAGCTGCATAGTTAATTTTCAGTAGCAGAATTGTGGTTTAGCTACAGAATTGTGGTCTAGCTGTAGAATTGTGCAGTTTTTGTAGCTTTCCATCAGATTTGCATAGCCTTCATCTCCCTGGCAGCTACAAAGGCCTTGATGACGATATCGAATTGTCAGAACAGATCCCATCTTGCTCATCTCTGTCAAAAGTTCGATCACTATCACGAAATGCTTCCATGTTTTGATCCGATGCAAAGAGTTCCTCCACTACTTTATATACTCTCTCGAAATATCTCTGCACAGTTTGATGCCTTTTTATAGATTTCGCCATCACTGTCTCTTGGAATCAAGCCTCTTGTTGAAGAAGATGGTGTAGTATTTACTCCTTCCATGACATTATTTTTCAGAATCAGAGAATCAAGCCCACTTGGTTGCTTATTGCAACTGTCCAATTCACCGAAAGATAATAGGAATTCTCTTGTTTTGCAAGTCTTTTACAGAAACAACATCTCACAAACATGAAAAAGATTTTGGTCATGGAATGTAATAATATGTGGGTATAACCAATCTGAATAGATGACCCTAATCACTGCCTTACCATCATCAAAACTCTAAACTAAACACTGACATTGCATGGGTGGCTTTATCTCGAAAATATTGGGTGTAAATGTGTGAGGATTTATAGGAGTTGAAACTGCCACAAATTACAACAACTAGATTTGTTTTTTTTGCTAATATTTTTCTTTCAATCATTGTCGGAATTCGACTTTCTGGCCAAAACAAACTTCACATTCAAATCTCAAAGTGTTATCTTAGTGGATCCACCTCCTATAGATCAAGTAAATTAGATCTTCTCCTTTCAGTACGGACACAACTGAAGCAGTTATCTATCTGTGCATTAAATTGAAAACCGTTTTTCTCACGCAATCTGGAAAATAAGGCTCCATAAAACCCCAAATATCTCCAAATCGGTTATGAATTTGCTAAAATCATTCCTGGGTTTTATAATTGACCCCGTTATGATAAAACACCATGTTTTATATTTTCGAAATACGTTTTCATTTGGCCAAAAATCATGTTTTAAAATAACTTCTCAAAACTGCTACACATTTCCTCTACTTCAGGTAACAAAAATTAATTGTTTCTAAATTGATTATGAGGACTGAAGGAAATTGATTCCTTGATAGAATTAATAGTAAAATTTTTGAATTGGGCACTGATAATCCCAAAATATTTGAATGCAAAAATTTGAAGTAGGTAACAAAATTGCATATGAAGTTTTAAATAACAAGACCTGCCCGACCTTGAGGAATAAATAGAGCTTCTAACACTACACCATAGCTTCTTGTTCAAATAGTTGAAGAAAAACTCTATTTGTTATGTTCATGGTAAATCTCCAATGAAAGATTTCAATAATAATTTTCAATCTTTCTGAACCAGGGTCTAGACCAAATGGCATTCAAGAAGCTAATTGTTCCTCAATATTAAATTTTTTCAAGCTTGCCATATATGTAAGATACATTGTCCAGATGAATGCAAATGAATTGCTTACAAAGGGCTGAAGATGAATCGGAACATATCTATACGTAATGAAATCACATAGAGGCCAGAACATCAGACCACTTCTAATTAGCTAGATATGGAGATTTGGACTTATTACGTGGCCCATGCTACAATGTGTATGCAGATTTTTCGGCATTCGATGTTGGGAGGTTTTGATGTGGAAGGTCTTGCAAATCCTCAATTGATTACTAGATTCAGTAAACTCGAGTTATAGCTCCATATACGGGATTGTGATATTTTGGTTGTGGTCAGAGTATTAACTATGAAATGAATTGAATGAAGGAGAACACACTGAATCCTCCTAACATACACTACCTTCTCTCGCTCCTTCATTTTCCACGACATGTATAACCAATAATAATGAAACATAATGATTGAACATTAAAAGGTGCCAAAATAAATGGAAAACACAACCACTTTGATTTGAACAAATGGTGAATGGAAAATTTGGTGGCACGAATTGTTTCAAAATTTCTGCCACGTAAATTGGATGCCGTAACTAAAAAAATGCATGCATTATTTGAAAGCCACGCAAGAGTTTTTAATTTAATTGGACTCTTCTTATTTTCCCTAATAAACATAACGGTCCATGCAATTTGATTTGTTGAATTCTACAATTTGCACAATTGATTTTTAAATGTTCTTGCAGGTTTGTTTCAAGGCCAAAGCTCAAACTGCAATGTGTATTCCACCGCCAAGGGAAAAAAATGGATCTAACCATTGAATTCACCCAACAAATCATCATTTTATAAATCAATGCTTCTATTGTTGCAGCTCAGGCAAAAATATTAACCAACGCTCGGATCTAGATATGTATTACATATATTTTTATTTGTAGGTTTTGTATAAGGCCGAAGCCCAGGATTACAATTTGCGTTCATGTTTTTACCTACCATGACTACTATTGAGTTAACCTCATCAACCCTTCATAAGTTTTATATGCATGAGTTGTATCTTTATTATGGTTTTTGTTAATTGTTTTGTTTTATTGTTTTATTATTTTTTAATGATTTTGTTTTTTTAATATAATTTTTTTTTTTTGTTTTGTTTTGTTTTTGTTTTGTTTGGTGTATTTACAAAAAAAAATTGGATGATTTTTATTTTTTTTAGAAAATCTAAAATGATTTTTTGTTGAAAATATTTTTCTGAGGTTAATGAAAAAAATGTAAGAAAATAAATAAAAATCTAAAGATTTTAAAGTCTAAAAACTTAAAAAAAATGCAATCAAGAACTTAAAATAAATGTAATCAAGTTTGATTTTATTTTTTCCTAATTTATCTACTTGATTTTTATTTTTTATTTTTTTTAAGTATATGAATGTTTCCAATGGAGCCATGTATGTAACAAAATGATGGATATACTCATATGCATGTTTGAAATATATTCTTTGACATGTACCTGTGTATGAGAGACCAATTGTCTTGATTGAGATGATGTCAGAAGACACTGAAGAATCGAATACTGGGATCCAATGATTGTCTTGAACCAAGATTCAATATAATCTTGTCTTCCTTGCATTCCTTCTATCATGTCATGCAAGTCCTCACATATGTGATCTCCATTAAGAGAATTTGGTGATAGGCATGCATGAAACTTTTCAATCTTAGGTTCCACCAACTGTTCTTTATCGACGGGCATCCATTTTTCTGGGACCTTATCTGAATCTTCTTCTTCTAGTTGTTCTTCTTCAATGGCAGTTGGTAAATCATTTTGCAATACCTCAACATTGTAAGTGGATTGAGGTGTTTTATTGATGGGGATTCGAAATGGTTGTGCAGGTAGTGGCGTGGGAATGGATCTTTGGGGTGTTTGTGTATGTGGTAATGGGAAAGGTTGAATTGAGATTAATTGAGGTTGAAATTGATCTTGTGGTGGAGTTGACTGGTATGGATAACATTGATATTGGTATTGAGGATAGTGAGTGAAATATTGAGTATATGATGGATTTCCTCTATAAGGCTCTTCCCAACCCTATTTCCAGGATTGGTTTTGAGATTGGGATTGAGATGGCCAAGGTTTCCAAAGCAATGGTGTTTGCCAATTATGTTGTGCATAACCCTGAAATTGTGCCCAAGGATATTGCATCATATTGGGTTGGTGAGGCTGCCATGGTCCTCTTGGAGCTTGATTCACTCCATATCCTTTTGGTAAACTGCCTTTAATCCTGGTAATGAGCAGAAATATTTAGTGGCATGTGATCCTGCACAAATTTTACAAATTTTAATGTTATCAAGTGGACATTCATGCAAAGCAACATTTTCAACTTTGTGCTTGTTTTGCATTCTTAGAATCTCAATTTGTTCATTTAAATTAGCCAAAATGTTTAGCAAATTGTTAAGTTCAATTTGACTTACCAATCCAGTTGTCAGCTTACTTTCCCTGCCGTAACTAGATTTTGAGGAGATCTTCCATACTTTGCTTTTCCTCTTGATATGTTCTTGCATAGTTCACAAATCTCTTGAAAAGATAATTGATAAACATCTCCTTTTCCCACTAGGTTAAGAAGATCAATCCATTCATCCTTTATAGCATTGAGTAGGAGAGTTTTTAATATGTCTCATCCTAAATTATGCATTTTAGATATTTTTATATTATAAGTAAATATCTCCACTAGGTCTTCTAGATTTTCATCCTCTTTTTGATTCATCTTAAAGACTTCCTTTCTAAGGTCATGGTGTTTGTAACGATTTTTATATTTTTCCAGAAATACTCTTTTCATATCATCCCATGTCCTTATAGAATTTGTTCCTAAAGTCATGAACCATCTAAGAGATTTATCCTTCAATGCTGTTGGAAACAAATTTAATTTTTGAATGTGTAATGAGTAGCCATAAGATCTACAAATGATTTCAAATTAAAAAAGAAAAGTTTCCTGGTCTTGTGATCCATACCTTTAAAGTTAGGAAGTATGGATTGAGGGATGTTCTTCATTTGAACATTGACATCAGTTTCTTGAATGGGAAATCCAAAAGGACCTCCATCCATTTCTTCATCCTCTTTTGTCATCTCTTCTACCTTCAAAAATAAGAATTCATTATGTGGATGTGTGGTTCTTACTGCACCACATGATATAGTGGGGGTGGTAGGTGATTGAAGGTATTTTTTTTATAAAAATGATATGCAGCTAAATGATTTATGCATCTACATTCTTTAATCATGCATCTAGAAAAAAACTAAAAATGAACTTTAGACTGAAAGCTAGTTCCTATGCACACTTCCCTGGCAACGACGCCAAAATGTTGAGGCAAATTAATTACCTATCATTTAATTGTCAACTTGGAGGTTTCGTAAAACTTGTGAAGCATGTGTGCACTCTATATGCTAAAAATTAACTTCCAATTTAGATCAATCTAACTACAAAACTAGATAACGACAAACCAAATTCACCTATTCTAATTCAACAATCAATTCAAAAGGAATTATAGTACAGTGCATGGAATTGAAATCTTAATCTTTCACACTCGCAAGTATTGAAATCTTAATCTACCACACTTGCAGGAATTGAAATGTTGATCTACCACACTTGCAGGAATTGAAATTGCATGAAATGAAATCTACTCTAAGGGATCATGTGTGCATTATCAAATCAGGATCCTATGAAATGAATAATCAAAACCACATGAGATAAAATGAAAGAAAAAACAATCATTCTTAACCTCTGGATATGAAAGAAAATAAAAAACAATCACTCTTAACCTCTCACATAGGAAAAGACATAAAAGAAATAAATCTTAATATTTGAAAGTAATAAATCTTAATCTATGAAAATAAATAAATCTTAATCTATGAAAAATAATAAATCTCACACATTATAAGTGGCCAATCCAAAAACATGAGGGATGGAAAGTTGAGAGGCTCCAAATACAAGCATAACCAAATCATAGTGAACATCACTCATGAGTATGGTGCCAAATCCAAATTCTATATTCAAAACATGAGCATTTCCCCAACTTTTCACATGCCTCTGAAAGGAGGTGTCTCTCCTATTTATAAAAAAACATAAGAAGCTACCTCATTAATGGAGGTCCATTATTCTCTCCCTAATCCCTAGAAAATCTCATACAGTTACAACTTAAATAGGTAATGATGAGACACATATCCTCTTTGACCTTTATCGAAATCTTCTTTCATATCTTGAAGATAATTCGAATTTGAGTATTGGAGGCCACATAAGGGTGCCTTGGAAGCTTCTAAATGACCTACACATGTCATGAAACTCACACCACTTTTAAGTATTAGCAAGTATATGTCATTTTTCTATGTTTTAACCATTTAATTCACTCATAATACTAGAAATCAACAGCTTTTGGAAAACTCAAAGGTAACCCATATGACTATGAAAACGAAGGCCAATGAAAGGTTATATGGTCATGGAGTTGTGTCATGTGAGTGAAATGGTGGTGATAAAGGTGAAAGTGGATGATATTTTAAATACATTTTGGAGACTCTACATTCCCCCCAACTCACGTTATTGCATGTCCTCATGCAATCCACTGCATTTCTTAATCATGATTTTCTTTTGAATGAGCTTGGCTTATATCAATTGTCCTTAAACTTTGCATTTGACAATTTCATTTCTTTTCGCAAAGTATTGCTTGTCATACATTGAATTGCAACATGTTTGGTTGGCTCTTGTGTGACAACCAACTATTAATTGGTATTGGTTCTTGTGTGACAACCAACTATTAATTGGTATTGGTTCTTGTGTTTCAATACCTTGTTTCTTTTTGTTGATGCAAGATTCATTGAACATATTTAAGAATGCATCTTTAAATAAACCATATAATATGCTCATCATTTAAGCATTTATTTGCAAACCACATAACTTTTCAACCATAATGTAATCATAATTGATTAGGACAAGTATGTTAGGATGAAATGAAGTGAAATGGATGTGATAATAAATGGATATCCCTTCCCCCCAATTAAAGGTGTTTACTTTTTTTTTTTTTGTTTTTTTTTCAAACGAGAAAGGAAATATGGTGAAGTATTTTCCAAAAATTATAACTTTAGTATTCAAGGTATTCTATGATTAAAAGCTAGAAAATAACATACCTTTACTTACCTAGGAAGTGGACAAACTGTGCATATGTAGAGAAGTTGTAGCTGTTGCTGGATCATGGAATAAATTGTAGAATTTCATCTGCTTTTTGGTTGCATAAATGGTGGATGAGGTGGTGAAAGTGGATTCTTTATTTATGCTGCTAAAATTGTTTTATGTGCTGCAAAATGTTGAAATGATATAGTTTTCACCTGCTTCAAACCCCGATGGTATAATTCTAGTCATGCGAATAAATGTGTTGTTGTCGAGCATGAAGAGAAGTCAATGGATTACCGACCATTGATGAATGTCATTGACCAATGCGAGGCAAACTCACCATTAATGTCAACAAGTGCCAAGGTACCTAAGTACATCTTGCAAAGTGCGAATAGATGAGCTGACGTCGAGCCACTTGCAAGATCTAACGATCAAGGGACATTGATGTATTCTCATGATTGTCAGTGAGAGAACTTGTCATTGATGCATACAAGCCTCAAGGTCCTTATAAGAACTCTAGCCCTGAACCTAGATAATGTGCTGATGTCGATAGACCAAGACTTGTTAGAAGGCAGGCCTTAATGAATCCTCCATCATCTAACACGAGCATAAAACAATACTTTTGAAGGACTATGAATGATTTTTTATTTTTTATTTTTATATATATATATTATTTTTATTTTTATTTTTTAATATATATATATTTTCACAGTGGATCAAGGTTTATTTTAAAATATATATATATTTCCACAGTGGATCAAGGTTTATTTAAAAAAGCGAAAAGGAAAATGGAATGAATCAGCTTTGTAAGGGAGCTGAATGGTTTTATTGCTGGGTTTAAAGTTTAGTGAAAGTGAGGCACGAAAATGACTGTGAACGAAAATGAGATGAAGATTTTATTGACTGAATAAGTAGGAATGCAATGGTAAGACTGGTATCTGAAAGGCTTCCAAATGGTGTGACGGATCTGATTCAACATTCTTTATCCAAAATCATGTGCTAATGCTTGGATATTTCATCTTTGATGTTGCTATGATCATGTTCTTTTGAAGCAAATGTGGTCTTTGAGAGACACTGTTTGTTTGTGTCCATCTGTTTATCTTCCCGGAACCTCCAAAAACTTAGTACTTTTTCTGTAATAAAATGTAAGATTATCAAAAAGAGAGAGGTGATTAATCTATCTATTTATTACATTTACATAAAAAACTAAGAATTGATACTAATAAAACTAATTACGAAAGAAAATCAAATGAATTTTTACATGTTTCGAAACTAGTGCCTCGGGTTACCTGTTGTGTCTTTTCATAAATTTATTCATTCTTTATTGTTTCAAGCTTTGATGATAGTTTTCTCATTGTGTAGATATCGTCAATATCTTTCCAACGACGCTTGAATCGTCAAAATCCAATGTCGTATGGGAAAGTTAGGATGATTTGAATTTTGGGTGAAATAGTGAAAATTGTCATGCTTAAGTGTGTGATGGGAACATTATGCTGGTGTGAAGGATGAAGTAGGCAGATGATGTGGCATGTTGATCATGAGTTTCTGATTAGAATGCATTTTTGACATTAGATCATTGAGTTAAATACATAGCTGCATAATTATTTTTCAATTGCAAAATTGTGGTTCAACTGCAGAATTGTGGTCCAGTTGAAGAATTGTGCAGTTTCTGTAGCTTTCCATCAGATTTGCATAGCCTTAATCTCCCTAGCAGCTGCAAAGGCCTTGATGACGATCTCGAATTGTCAGAACAGATCCCATCTTGCCCATCTCTGTTAAAAGTTCAATCATTGTCACAAAATGCTTCCATGTTTCGATCTGATGTAAAGAGTTCCTCCACTACTTTATATACTCTCTCGAAATATCTCTGTACACTTTGATGCCTTTTTACAGATTTCGCCATCACTGTCTCTTGGAATCAAGCTTCTTGTTGAAGACGATGGTGCAGTATTTACTCCTTCCATGATATTATTTTTCAGAATCAAAGAATCAATCCCACTTGGCTGCTTATTGCAACTGTCCAATTCATCGAAAGATAATAGGAATTCTCTTGTTTTGCAAGGTCTTTTACAAAAACAACATTTGACAAACATGAAAAAGATTTTGATCATGGAATCTAATGACACGTGGGTATAACAAATCTGAATAGATGACCCCAATCACTGCCCTACCATCATCAGAACTCGAAACTAAACGCTGACATTGCTTGGGTGGCTTTAACTCAGAAACATTGGGCGTAAATGCATGAGGATGTATAAGAGTTGAAACTGCCACAAATTACATCCACTAGATTTGTTTTTTTAGCTGATATTTTTCTTTCAATCATTGTTGGAATTCGACTTTCTAGCCAAAAGAAACTTCACGTTCAAATCTCTGAGTATTATTTTAGTGGATCCACCTCCTATAGATCAAGTAAATTTGATCTTATCCTTTCAGTATGGGCGCAACTGAAGCAGTTATCTATCTATGCATTAAATTTAAAACCGTTTTTCTCACGTAATCTAGAAAATAAGGCTCCATAGAACTGCAAATATCTCCCAATCGGTTATGAATTTGTTAAAATAGTTCCTAGGTTTTATAATTGACCCCGTTCTGAGAAAAACCCACGTTTTATATTTTCTAAATACATTTTCATTGGCCAGAAATTGTGTTTTAAAATAACTATTCAAAACTGCTACGCATTTCCTCTACTTCATGTAACAAAAATTAATTGTTTCTAAATTGATTATGAGGACTGAAGGAAATTGATTCCCTGATAGAATTAACAATAAAAATTTTGAATTGGGCACTGATATTCCCAAAATCTTTGAATGAAAATTTTTGAAGGAGGTAACAAAATTGCAGATGAAGTTTTAACTAACAAGATCTGCTCGACCTTGAGGAATAATAGAGCTTCTAACAGTACACCATTGTTTCTCATTCAAATAGTTGAAGAAAAACTCTATTTATTATGTTCATGGTAAATCTCCAATGAAAGGCTTCAACAATATTTTCAATCTTTCTGAACGAGGGTCTAGACCAAATGGCATTCAAGAAGCTAATTGTTCCTCAATATTAATTTTTTTGAAGCTTGCCATATACATAAGATACACAGTCGAGATGAATGCAAATGAATTGCTTACAAAGGGATGAAGATGCATCGTAACATATATATATATGTAATGAAATCACACAGAGGCCAGAACATCAGACCACTTCTAATTAGCTAGAACTGGAGATTTATACTTATTATGTGGCCCATGCTACAATGCATATGCAAATTTTTCAGCTTTCGATGTTGGGAGGGTTCGATGTGGAAGATCTTGCATTTCCTCAATTGATTGCTATATTCAGTAAACTCGAGTTATAGCTCCATATCCGGGATTGTGATATTTTGGTTGTGGTCGTATTAACCATGAAATAAATTGAATAAAGGTGAACACACTGAATCCTCCCAACATACACTACCTTCTCTCGCTCCATTTTCCGCGACATCTATAACCAATAATAATGAAACATAATGATTGAACATTAAAAGGTGCCAAAATAAATAGAAAACACAACCACTTTGATTCGAACAAATGAGATGAATCGCTGAATGGAAAATTTGGTGGTGCGATTTGTTTCGAATTTTTTGCCACGTAAATTGGATGTCGCAACTATAAAAACTTATACATTATTTGAAAGCCACGCAAGAGTTTTTATTTTAATTGGACTCATCTTATTTTCCCTAATAAACATAATGGTCCATGCAATTCGATCTGTTGAATTCTACAATTTGCGCAATTGATTTTTAAATGTTCTTGCAGGTTTGTTTCGAGGCCAAAGCTCAAACTGCAATGTGTATTGCACAGCCAAGGGAAAAAAATGGATCTAATCACTCAATTCACCCAACAAATCATCATTTTATAAATCAATGTTTCTATTGTTGTAGCTCAGGCAAAAATATTAACCAACGCTCGGATCTAGATATGTATTACATATATTTTTATTTGTAGGTTTCGTATAAGGCCGAAGCCCAAGATTACGATTTGCGTTTATGTTTTTACATACCAAAACGTCATAAACCCTTCATGAGTTTTGTATGCATGAGTTGTTTCTTTATTATGGTTTTTGTTAATTGTTTTGTTTTATTGATTTTTTTTAAATGATTTTGTTTTTTTTAATATAATTATTTTATTTGTGTTTTGTTTTTTTTTTTTTTTTGTTTGGTTATTAAAAAAATGTTTTGTTTTTAGAATCTAACATGATTTTATTGAAATATTTCTGTGAGGTACTGAAATGCAGAAAATAATAAAATTTAAAGAATTTTAAGTCTAACTTAAAAAAAATTTCATCAGAACTTTAAAAATGTAATCAGTTTGATTTTATTTTTTCTATTATCTTCTTGATTTATTTATTTATTTTTATTTTTATTTTTTTTTATTTATTTTTTTTTTTATCTTTATTTTTTAAGTATATGAATGTTTCCAATGGAGCCAAGTATGTAACAAAATGATAGATATACTCGTATGCATGTTTGAAATATATTCTTTGATATGTACCTGTGTATGAGAGACCAATTGTTGATTGAGATGATGTCAGAAGACACTAAAGCATGGAATACTTGGATCTAATGATTGTCTTGAACCAAGATTCAATATAATATTGTCTTCCTTGCATTCCTTCTATCATGTCATGCAAGTCCTCAGATATGTGATCTCCATTCATAGAATCTGATGATAGGCATGCATGAAACTTTTCAATCTTAGGTTCCACCAATTGTTCTTTATCGACGGGCATCCATGATTCTTGGACCTTATCTGAATCTTCTTCTTCTAGTTGTTGTTTTTCAAAGGCAATTGGTAAATCATTTTGCAATACCTCAACATTGTAAGTGGATTGAAGTGTTCTATTGATGGGGATTCGGAATGGTTGTGTAGATAGTGGCGTGGGAATGGATCTTTGGGGTGTTTGTGTATGTGGTAATGGGAAAGGTTGAATTGAGATTAATTGAGGTTGAAACTGATGTTGTGGTGGAGGTGAATGGTATGGATAACATTGACATTGGTATTGAGGATAGTGAGTGAAATATTGAGTATATGATGGATTTCCTCTATAAGGCTCTTCCCAACCCTGTTTCCAAGATTGGTTTTGAGATTGGGATTGAGATGACCAAGGTTGCCAAAGCAAAGGTGTTTGCCAATTATGTTGTGCATAACCCTGAAATTGTGCCCAAGGATATTGCATCATATTGGGTTGATGAGGCTACCATGGTCCTCTTGGAGCTTGATTCACTCCATATCCTTTTGGTAAACTGCCTTTAACCCTGCTAATGATGGAAAATCTTTAGTAGCATGTGATCCTGCAAAAATTTTACAAATTTTAATGTTATCAAGTGGACATTCATGCAAAGCAACATTTTCAAGTTTTTGCTTGTTTTGCATTCTTAGCATCTCAATTTGTTCATTTAAAACACCAAAAATGTTTAGCAAATTGTTAAGTGTAGTTTGACTTACCAATCCCGTAGTCAACTTACTTTCCCTTGCCGTAACTAGATTTTGAGGAGATCTTCCATAGTTTGCTTTTCCTCTTGATATGTTCTTGCATAGCACACAAATCTCTTAAAAAGATAATTGATAAACATCTCCTTTTCCCACTAGGTTAAGAAGATCAATTCATTCATCCTTTATAGCATTTAGTAGGAGAGTTTTTAATATGTCTCATCCTAAATTATGCATTTTATATCTTTTTGTATTATAAGTAAATATCTCCACTAGGTCTTCTAGATTTTCATCTTTTTTTGGTTCATCTTAAAGACTTCATTTCTAAGGTCATGGTGTTTGTAATGATTTTTATATTTTTTCCAAAAATACTCTTTTCATATCATCCCATGTCCTTATAGATTTTGTTCCTAAAGTCATGAACCATCTAAGAGCTTTATCCTTTCATGTTGTTGGAAACAAATTTAATTTTTGAATGTTTAATGAGTAGCCATATGATCTACAAATGATTTCAAATTCAAAAATAAAAGTTTCCAGGTCTTCTGATCTCATACCTTTGAAGTTAGGAAGCATGGATCGAGGGATGTTCTTCATTTGAACATTAACATTAGTTTCTTGAATGGGAAATCCAAAAGGATCTCCATCCATTTCTTCATCCTCCTTTGTCATCTCTTCTACTTGGAAAAATTAAGAATTCATTATGTGGATGTGTGGTTCTTACTACACCACATGATATAGTGGGGGTGGTAGGTGATTGAAGGATTTTTT
>APFE030201107.1:49480-70032 GCA_000404065.3 Pinus taeda | reverse complement strand
AAGCAATCAAAACAAGAATCCAATGAAAACTAAAAATTAACAAAAGCGTAGGGCAATCAACCAAAATAAAAATCCAAAAAGTTGCCTAGCCCAAATTTTATAGATAGGGTCCCCATTATTTGAAGTGAAGAAGTCAAAAATGGGGGGTTGTGTTTTTACCACAATAGATACCTCGACTCTACGTCAGCTTTCATTATTGGTTGGTTCAAAGGGTTTCTATCATTGCTAGCCACATCTTTTGTACACTGGAAACATGCTTCGGTTGGTTTACTACATCTTTTTCGTCTGATTCCTTCCACATTATTGGCCTACAGGTTACACTTGCGCTAGATTGATGAAGGATGCCTTAATGCCTTCCTTCTAGTGGATCTTTCCCTATCAACTATGACTCAATGGTCTGGGGCAAAGATCTAGAGTCCATTTGGCAGTAACTTTGGTTTTGTAGTCATTAGTGGCAGATCCTTCACTATCGATAGTGGGAAACCATCATTGTCTCCTGATCAATAGATTTTTATAGGTGTTTGACTCTAGCTCATCTATTCACACTTGTTAGATTGTACTGGGTACCTTGACTCTCATTATCATTATCCGTGAGTAGTCTCACATTTTTTAATGGTATACATCAATGGCTGGTAATAAAATGTTTTCACACATGGTCAACTTCAGATCATTCATTCCCATTATGTAGAAATGTACCACAGAAGTTGGTGAAGAGCTTAAGTTGCATCAGCATTCATTGGTTCACTTGACAGTTGCTCCTGTTGCTGCTAGTTGTTACCACTCCACCTTATATGTTGCAGTCATTCATGGTGACATTTTATATGTTGGCACCTGATTCTGCAGTGTAGTACAATCTTATTCTATCATGTTCATTTGGTACTTTTGGGATTAGTCTTTGATATCAGTGATCAAATTCATCCTTCAGCATCATTGACATTCTTCTATGTGATATTTAGACATGTACTTTGTTCGATCGTGATCAGATGATCCATTATGTATTTTTCAGCCTTATATACTTGTACACTTAGTGGATCTGCTTGTACTTGATATGCAGACATGCTTTACTTTCTCTGAGCATGGGCATGCCCACCTCAGACATTGTTTCTTTCTGATTTCCTTTTGTGGCTTGGCAGGTTGAACTCTTGGGAAGTCCTTCTCAGTTTTTGACATGTTTCCATTCCATGTACATACTTAATACATGTTGGCCATCATGTACCCCTTCTGACCTCATATATTAGGGGGCATCTATTATAGCTCAAAATTTTACTCTTAATATTTATGATGCTACACTCATGGCCTAGGGCAACCCCTCCTTCCAAACCTGGTCCAAATACTTAAAAAATAGTGTTTTACTCCCTATATGTGACATTTCCCTGAGCTAAACGTGTGTGTACGAGTGCCTGTGTATACCCAACCCACATATATGTATTAAAACACTTAAAAAAATCAAATCTCCTTAATGTCAGGCAAGGATCATAGGTTTTACCTGTTGATTACCTATTAGTGCATGTACCCAACTATTCCTAACTAATTCCCAATTAAAAAACTACTTTGGGAGAAGTATAAAGCCTCAATGAGAAGGCCTAAAGGAAGAGAGAATGGATAGAAAAATCACTATGTTGAGATTATCCCTGATCAGGTCTGAAGATCCTTGTGCTTCCAGCACTTCCCCCATTATAGGAAACCCTTGTTTCCTTGAGTTATGATGTCTTTTCACTAGTTGAGATATCCTTGTGTGAGTCATGGAAGGAGCCTTTTGAAGACTTGGGATTGGACGGATCTGGAGGACGGTTCCGCTTGGAGCCAATGAGAGGAAGATTTAAGTGATATCACCCTTAATGTTTTTAGTTATCTGCAATAAAGAAACACTTGTCTTGTTCCCGAAATCAATCTTCTTCATGCTTATGATGTTGTTGTTATGGTTTGCATATGAATCCTTGTTTCAATTGTATAAGTAACTACCTTTCAATATGTTATGAAGTTGATTTCTATATGATGCTTGGTCCATATAATGCTATGCTTCTTTGAATTGATTGTTTTACAGGTTTAAGGATCGAAAGGAACTCCAAGAGGGTTTGGACCCTGGCTTGATCTACCCAAATGAAGGACCCCCAAGTGCACCTCTCTTCCCATAGTTTGCTTATTTTAGTATCATGGTTGTGTGGAATGCTTGTTTTTTTACTGTATATGACCCCCGCTCTACTAGGGCATTGACCCAAAACCCTAGAGGACTTTGTCCCTCAAAAACGTGTCATTGCATCTGAGGCATAATGTTGTGTTCCTGTCCTTTGGGAACTACCGATAGCAATTGCGATAGTGTATAATGTTTTTCCCTTGGAAAAAACCCATCGATAGTGTATCTCTGTGTATGGATGATTTCCTTTGTAAAAGCCTGCCCATAGTGTATTTCATGTGAAATAGCATTATGGTAGTGAAACTCCGTCGATAGTGCATATTTGTGTAAAATCACATTATGGTTGTGTGAGACCGCCAATAGTGTATTTTATGCACAATCGTGCTAATTCCACCCAAAAGCCCTTCGATAGTGTATTTGATAATTCCTATAGAATTATAGTCCCGATAGAGGAAAGAGGCTCTATGATATAAATTGTGCCCGATAACAAGGGCTAGGGTGATTAAAGGAGAAAGAGTGGCGATTTGAAGAAAAAGGGGAATTTTTATAACAACCAGCTTAGAAATAGATGACTCATACTCCAGTGAGACGAGAAGAAGGAATTCCATTAGACTTAGAAGAAATTGTTTCAGGACTTGCTAGATTGTCTATATTGCCTGCACCCAGGCCATCATTAGTGGTATCAGAGCAACCTTTTAACACTAAATTGAATCTCAGAAGCAGAAGAAGGAAGGCTAATAGGGCTTTTAGAGTTGGAACAGGACGAGGATGTGGTAGAAGAGGACGACCAGTTGCAAATGCTGAGGTCATGGAAGTTGTGCAACAAATGCAAGCAATATTAGAGGCATTAAAAACAGAGAAATATAGATGATGGGGATGTTAGTGAGGCTAAGGTTGAAGCTGAAGGAGAGGAGGAAGCTATAGTAGTTATTCCTGAGATGAGATTCTTCCAGTCAGTGTTGAGATCCACAGCTAGGCCAAAGGCTGAGGTTTCAATATATGAAGGAGGACTGAATCCAGAAGAATTGATAGACTTGATAATGGTATGGAGAAATTCTTTGACTATGAAGAAACATAAGAGGAGAAGAAAGTGAATTTTGATGTCACCAAGATAAAAGGCCATGCAATGCTTTTGTGGGATGGAGTGCAGGTAGAAAGAAAGAGACTTGGCAAGCAACCTATCAAGAATTGGAGTAGGATGGGAGCAAAGCTAAGAGGTAAGTTTCTACCAAGTAATTATCAAAAAACCTTGTTCAGACAGATGCAAAATCTTAGATAGAGGTCTATGACAGTGAAAGAGTACACAGAGGAATTCTATAAGGTATGCATAAGAGCTGGACAAACTCAGGATACATATGAGAAGGAGGCTAGATATGTGAATGGTCTTAGGGTGGACATTCAAGATGAGACAAGTATGTTGTCTCCTAAAACAGTAGAGGAAGCTTATCAGATGGTACTGGAAGATGAAGAAAATCTCATGAGGAAGTAGTATGCCAGAGGGTGTTGGGTAGCGGAGGTCCCGCGTAATAGTTTTGAGGCTAAAAGCCTATAATTTAGGGTAAAAATATTGTAAAACTCCAAAATATGCAGAGCGCGAAATGTAAAAGGTCAAGTCAAAGGGTTGTCCGCCCAAGAAATAATATAGAATAATAGGAAGTAGGTCGGTCCGCAGACCATAGGAAGGTATAAATAGAGTGAGGATCTATGGGTGGAAGGTAGCTTTTTGGTATGTAATCTTGGATCTGATATGTAATTGATTGGTGAGAAGAAAAGTCTTGAAGTGTCTGTAAGTTCGAGTCGAGGGTATTGGGTAGTAGATAGAGGCTCCACAGTTGTGTGCACAGAGGCTTGGAAGAGTCTACAACTGTGTGCATGGACCCCTGCAGCTAAGTGCGTAGGACGAATCTAGATGTATTAGTGAAGAAATTGATAAAGATAAGTTGATTATGAAATTCTATGTTAAATCTAAATTATCGCAAATCTGACTAATGTATGGTTAATATAACTGTTTGATTTACGCACATATGCTTATGTTATGAATATATGTGAATCTGTATCTATTCTAAGTGCAGGAACTGGTTAATTCTGATAAATGTTTGCTTAAAGACCATAAAAAGTAGATTGAATCTATAAACAACGTAATAAAAAGTATTAAGGAGTATTCCGAGACTGGATTTGCATGAAGGAGAGTGGCTAGAAGCCATGGAAAGGTGCACAAAACCTCCAGACCACATCAAGACCTCCCAAGTGTGTGGAAACTTGGTTCTAGCACCCTCCCCTGCTACTGCGGGTGAGACCTCAGTTTGCGCTCCGCGGGCTGTTGCCAAAAGGGCTAGTAGCTGCAGGATTTGTTGGGCTAAATAACTCTTCTAAACCTAGGTTAAGCCCCTATAAGCCAACAAATGGTTCTATTGATGGGACTGGGTTCTGCCTAATGGGTGTCTGATGTGGAACGTAGGGACTCTATTGAGAAATATTTGAAGGATCGAAGGGACTGAGAGCAATAGTAGTTCATAGTACATTGATGAGGTTGATAATGATGAGTGTGATCTAACTACTGGTATTTAAAGGAGTAGGAAGAAAAGTTCCAGAAAAATTTTGGTTCATGTTAACATCGGTATGGAACGCACACAAAATCATGGATGATAATATCAAAAAGGCTACCTTGGTTAGCGTGCTACAGGACTGAGCGCTGACATGGTACATAAAGTGCTCAATCGATCGCCTGACTGTAGGGACAATAGAGATCTAGACTGAACTAAAGAAGGAATTTAGTTGGCTAAAGTCAGAAACATAGTCAATCATAGGGTACAAGGAGATCGTGATGATGCTTGGTAAAACCCCATGGGATCTAGATCAAAGACTAAAAAGTACCATCTGTGAAGCAAACATGACACTAATAGATGTGCAACACTGTGCTTGGTTTATGGCATCATTAACACCACATCTGAGGATGGCTTTGTCACAACAAAAAATTCCAACCCAAACTGAAGCATTGGAGATAGCGATGAGGTTGCATGAAACTCCTTCACAGGACCCAGGGTTAGAAGTTCAGCAAATCCAAGCACAGATAAAAAACTTGTGTTTGGAAATGAAGAAGATAAAAGAGGAATAGGTACCTCGCCTAGAAGTCCAAGAGGAAGTATGGTGTATAAAGAGCAGGAGCTAGGGGCATGATAAAGATCACTTCCTGGTCTTAGTGAATTATGTGGGAACGGGAGGACGAACACCATTGTGACCAGAGGCACAGGCAGGGCCAAGCGCAACAACCCCACTCTAGTGTGAAATCTATCAGGCGGGAGGAAAGAATAACACAGATAACTGTCATTTACTACCAAAATTAAACTAGACCCCCCCACAACTCTTGCAAATCAGTGATCCACGAGGAAAGAGACTGTCATAGCTATCTATTATTAATGGACCTGTCACTTGCCTATAGAATGCAGATTGAGGTGTGAGGTTAGGATCCAGCCATCGCGTGGGGTGGGTTCCAGGGACGTGGATAAGGGCAGGGCGAAATGGGGCCAAGAAGGGGTCGCAGGTAACTAATCTATTACAACTGTGGAGGACCAAGACATTACGCAGAGTATTGTACCAACCCAACTAGAATTTCATGCACTTACTCTAAGCAATTCGATCATGAGCTGATATATTTCCCTACACTGATAGCATAGATTTGTGAAAAAAGGGCATCGCAACTGAAAATGACCCAGAACGTGCAGATGATGAGGTCCAAACCCTACGACAAAGACCCCAAAGTAAACATGGTACTAAGAAGTGGCACAACCACAGTAGAGGATAAAAGGAACTTAAGTAAGGAAGATGCAGGGGTTGGCAAGGAGACATATCTGGAAGCTAGGGATAGCTTCACGGAGGTCTCTACCCCAGGTAGCAGGGATCAACCTGAGCAGGACAAGGATTCCTTGATGCTAGAAACCTTTTTAGAGACATGCATAAAATTGCTGCATGACAATAGGGTGGTTAAGGACTTGTAATAATTAATAAATAGGTGCATGGGGATGCGATAATCTAGCATGTTCCGCAAACTAGGAAAATACGAAACATGGATGGGGCGAGAGATGCAATTAATGACACAAATTGGTAACTATGAGATGGATCAAATCATTCTGGATTTGGGCTCGGATGCACATGCACTGCCTAAACAAACTTGGGAGTGCATGGATAGGCCTACACTACAATAGTCTCCTATTCAATTGCAGATGGAGAACCAACAAGATCTCCCATGGGAAGGTTGCAAGGAATTATGGTAGATATAGAAGGCATGAGTACCATAACAGACTTTGAAGTAATTGAAATCATGGATGGAAGTACGTCTTATCCTACATTATTAGGGATATACTGGGCCACCAACATGGATGGGGTTATTAATTTAAAGAAGCAAACAATGATGTTTGAAACGAAGTCACTCCTTGTAGTCATTCTGCTAGATTTGGCGGAAGGACTGTGCTACATTGAACCCATGCGCAACAAAGAAAGTGACAAGGAATTAGACTGTATCTACAAAATTTATGCACAAAGGAAAGAATGGGCTAAGTCAATGGAAGATAGAAGAATATTGCGGGGCTATGCAGAGTCCTACACCAGTAATTCATATGAAGAAGATGAGCGGTGGCATAACAAGTTGAACAGAGTAACGACATTACACTGTAATATGGTGACTAAATATTTGTACTGCGTGAGGACCCAGGATCGTATCTGTCGATGTATGATGGACTGACAATAATATATGAATTCTTGACCAAATTTGAAAGCACAGTACCAGAGTACCAACGGTTTGATGCATTGAGATGGGTGTTGCGCACAACCGCTGCACGATGGTGGGGTACACATGAAGGTAATTTCAAAGATTGGTGTGGCTGCAGGTGCATGATGCAGATAAGATAAGGGAAGCTGGAACTACGAATAACGGAGAAATACGATGGATTTGATGACCCGTGCATGCACCTTACCAGATGGATCAAAGCCTATGGAGAGGAACCTCAGCCATAATGGGTATACTTATTTTATCACACCCTGGACATCATTCCCAGAAACTGGTATACCCAAGCAGAGCTCTGACATGGCACGGGTGAGTGGGATTTCTTACGCGAAGGGTTTTTGTCGACATTACTCTTTGACGATTGAGGGATGGACAATGTGGACGATGTGGTATAGCTAGTGAAGGCCGCCATTTTCAAAATGCCACTGGAACTAGAAGAAACCGTGCAGCCCGACTAGTCACAACAGCTAAGACAGGCCCTCGAATGTTACAATGTCCAAGTAGAAGATGATGAGGATGACTTGCGAAACATCAATATTTTGGAATTAGAGGGTAGCCGTGAGGTGCAAAAACCTGAAATCAAAGATCCAGATATCATGGTGTCATTGAAAATGAAACAAGTAAATATCGGAACAGAAGAAGAGCCAAAGTATACAATGCTTAGGGACTATTGGGACAACACCATGGTGGAAAAGGTCGTCGAGTTGCTTCGAGAATATCAAGATTTATTCCCAACAAAAATCACGGAGCTAAAAGGGATCCTAGGAGACTTAGGAATGAAGGTAATGTTGAATCTAGACGCGAAGCCAGTTAAGCAACAACCCTACCGATTGAACCAAAAATACAAAGTAAAGGTCCGCGAAGAACTGGACAAGATGCTGGCACCAGGAATCATTGAACTAGTCGAGGAGTCCAACTGGGTAAGTCCTATGGTGGTGTAGAAGAAGAAACAGAAGGGTGAGATTCACATCTATGTGGATCTCAGAAGCTCAATGACGCGATGGTATACGCGCTCCAAAATACCGCCACTATATGCTCGGAGGACACTTTAAGATGTATACTGTCCACTCTGCACTAAAATACCTAGTGAATAAGCCTATGTTGGGGGGGTGAATTTGTAGGTGGTTGCTGTTATTCCAAGAATATGACTTCGAGGTCATCGTCAAGCCGGGATGTCTAAATGCAAGTCCAGATCACCTGTCCCGAATTGAGAAGGGAAAAGAGCCCACAAATTTAGAGGAAGGACTCCTGGATGCACAAGTATATGCAGTGCACATTGTGGATGGCCACTTTGAGGATATAATACATTTATTAACCACAGGAACTACACCACAAGGATATTCTGTTCAGTAGAAGAAGGAATTGGTGATACGTGTAGCTGACTTTACCATGATTGTGGGGCATCTCTAAAATATGGCAAATGACGAAATCTTACACAGATATGTGTGTAAACTTGAGCGCAGACAAATCTTGGCTGAAGCACATGGCGGGGTGGCTGGAGGACACTTTGCAGGTCACGCTACCACACAAAAGATTCTTCGTGCAAGACTATGGTGGCCAACTCTGCATCAGGACTTGAGAGCATACTATCGGGTCTGTGACATCTATCAACAAACTGGGAAACCATCACAGAGGGATGAAATGTTGCTCAAACCACAGATGATGCTACAAGCATTCGAGAAGTGGGAAATCAACTTTGTAGGACCTATCACACCTTGAGGGAAGATGGGAGCATGCTATATCATCACCACGATTGAATATTTGACTAGGTAGGCAGAGGCACAGCTGGTTAAGGACTGCACGACTGTTATAGCTTCAAAGTTTTTATTCGAGAATGTGCTGACCAGGTTTGGATGCCCCAAAATCCTCATGAGCGACCAGGGTGCACACCTTTTGAATGAAATGATTGTGCACTCATTGAGGAATTCTAGATATATGATCAACAGAGTATGCCTTACCACCCGCAAACGAATGGTACCATGGAAGCATTCAACAAAATTTTGGAGACTGCGTTGACCAAGGTCTATAATGCATAGAAAAATGACTAGGACTTGCGCATCCCTGTTGTGCTCTAGGCATACCGAACTACATGCAAGAAATTGATGGGCTAGACACCTTTCCGGTTAGTCTATGTCAAGGAGGCAGTCATGCTAATGGAATACATTGTCGCTAATCTACGAATAACAACCATAACAGGCATGGTTGACCGCGGGGTTTTGAAGGAATGGCTCGCACAACTAGAGGAACTGGAGGAGGATTGATTTTTGGTTGGATTCCATCAGCAAGAATAGAAACAATGAGAGAAATCATGGCATGATTGCCATATCAAGGTGTGCATTTTCAAGGAAAATGATCTAGTATTACTATATGATAGCAAGTTCGAGAAATTCCCTAGCAAACTCCAAATGCATTGGTTGGGACCCTACGTCGTCAAGGAAGTTACAGATGGTGGTTGATCCAGGTGGATGTTGGTGGCCACCCACCTATCCCATTTGGACCCCTACAACTGTCTCTTTTAGTCTTTTCAGTTTCCTAAATTGTAGCATAGTTTTCTATTTTTAGCAGTTTTTTGGGTCCTGAACTTCTAGAGCCGTTTTGAGGCCCTAAATGACATTTTTTGGGAAATCTTGGACAACATCAGTTGACCGATGTTACCTGCCAAAGTGATAGTGCTCGGATAGATCTTTCTAACGAGCTATTGTACACGTCAAATGGAGATCGTATACGAAAGTTACAACCCCGGGAAATTGATGTGCCAATTTACCCAAACGGGGCCCACAATTTGGCGTTTCATCTTCTAGGGTTAGGTTTTGTATTGTTAAGGGTTTTCCATTGTTTCTCAACAATAAATAGGCCTTTGAGCCTCATTGTAACACAGTTCAGAGGCATGTAGCCACCACATCTCTTCTAAGAGATAAGCTACCATCGCCCTAGCTTGTTTATTTCCATTTCTATTTGTAAGCATATTTCAGTATTTTCCATTAATGAAATGAAATATTATCTCCACTGCATTTTTGCGTATATGGTTATCTCTGTAATTTGTTGCGTTCCTGTTTAAGTCTCGATCAGTGGTATTAGAGCGGTCTGCTTTTTCTCTGTTTTTCTTTGCATGTCCCTAACGAGGTCGAAATATAAGGAGTTAGGGCTTGAACTGGTCGAACCTTTGCAAGACCAGCCTCAAAAATCTCGATGGCCTCCCATGGCAGATGAGAAGAAGGACGAGGGGGCAGAAGATCCTATCAAAATCTTCCTTGAAGAAGTGCTCGAGTAGCAAAGGAATGTGATGATGGATAGCTTTGCGCAGATCCTTCAGCGGCTACCCAGAGGCAATGCATCGGCTTCCAACAGCTACTTTGGAAACACTACACCATTTAAGGTACAAGTTAATTTTGAAATCCCCATCTTCGAGGGTCAAATAGACGCAGATGCCGTAGATAAATGGTTAAATCTGCTAGATGGGTATTTTTCTGTTCATGAATTTTCAAGTTGAGAAAAGATTGTTTTCGCTCTTCTCAAAGCAGCCCCCCATGTCAAGCACTGGTGGGAAACCTACTGCGAGCAGAAGGATGAAAGTACAGGCTCACTATTTTCAGTCGCACCCACTTGGAATGACTTCCAGGATGCCATCAAGAAGCAGTACTACCCTGTCAAAATCTATGAGGACAAATACATCAAATGGACCACTCTGCGGCAGGGATGAGACCAAGATGTGCCGGAGTTCACAAACATTTTTCATACCCTTCGCACACAGTTGGGTATCAAAGATTCTGAGCTGCATATGGTACTCAAATACCGTGGCTGCCTACACAGATACATCCAGGAAGAGATGGAGTTCTTGAACATATCCTCACTCGGTACAACATACCGATACGCTGTCAAAATCGAGCAAAAGCTCAAATAGAAGAAGCGAGACTTTGGATCTACAAATCCGAAGCCCAAAGGACAAAGCCAAGGTGGGGTGACCCAAGACAACCCGTCGAAGCTGCAAGAAAAGAACAACACCAAGAAGCCGAAGAAGGACACAAGAAAGTGGTGTGAGTTCCACAAGAGTCCCACTCATAACACAAGTGAGTGTCCGACCAAGCAGTCGCTGGTGGCTAAGTTGAAGGCTTCCGAATTAGAGGCATGTTCCGACCCTGAGCCAGAACTCGACAAGGCGAATGGCAAAGGGAAGCAGATCATTGATGTGGAGCCCAGTGCCGCTATTTCCACCACCAAGATCCAGAAGAATGAGCTTGAATACCCAGAGGAGGGGGAGCGCCTTTTCCACTCACAAATGTGGGTGAAATGTTCACCGCTACAATTCATTGTTGACAGTGGGAGCCAAAAGAACCTTGTTTCAACAGAGGTCGTGAAGCAGTTGGGCCTACCGACTACACCACACCCGTAGCCATACAGTATCAAGTGGCTTCACGAAGGACGAGATCTCAAAGTTCGACAGCAGTGCCACCTTCCCTACAGCATCAAGCCCTTCAAAGACGAGGTATTGTGTGATGTTACACCTCAGATGTTTGTGATGTACAATTAGGTCAACCATACTTGTCGAGGCGACATGTTGTGTATGATTCAAGGCCTCGCGCTATCATTATTTCTTTGGATAATTCATATACAGGATACCGGAGGTAGCCCCACCTAACGCCACCTCTTTGATCACTGCCAAGAAAGGCAGCAAGCTCATCTCCCAGACTAGGAAATTCATTTCCTGTCTGGTTCACTCCCAAAGTAAGGGGAAGATCGTTGCTACATCCATGACCCCCGCAAAGGGTTCCTCCGCGCGGCAGCAACAACAAAGGGATACGGTCATGACAGAACATAGGAACAACTTCTCCTCACCCACAGGGGTACCACACAAGTTTCAGGTGGGTGACAAAGTTTGGTGGCATCTGCAGAGAGAACGCCTTACCAGAACCCATCAGAAACTCAGACCACTCCGACATGGTCCTTACACTAGTAACAAGGCTACGGGTAACAAAGCTTTGAAGCAAAACATTCCTCCATTCCTTCACTTGCATCGAGTGTTCAATGTGGACTATCGTCGACCATGCTTCCCACCATATCTGTACACATCAGAGATTGCAGAATAGCTCACCAAAGACCCAACTCAGCAGAAGCTATCTCATCTCAGGGAGGAACTCAACGCAATAGGGACCATTGCTTCCTAAGGGGGGAGGAATGATCCAGGTGGATGTTGGTGGCCACCCACCTATCCCATTTGGACCCGCACAACTGTCTCTTTCAGTTTTTTCAGTTTCCTTAGTTATAGCACAATTTACTATTTTTAGTAGTTTTTTCGGGTCCTAAACTTCCAGAGCCGTTTTGAGGCCCTAAACGACGTTTTTTTGGAAAAATATACTGCCAGCGATGTTCTAGTGAAAATATCGTCTTTTTCGTCATAGTCCTCGGAGAGATATTTCCAACGGGCTATCATGTGTGTCAAACGGAGATAATACGACCAATTCGCGACCCCGGGAAGTTGATGTACCAACTTACCCAAAAACGGGGCCCACAATTTGGCGTTTCATCTTCTAGGGTTAGGTTTTGGAATGTGAATGGTTTTTCCATTGTTTCTCAACAATAAATAGGCCTTCGAGCCTCATTGTAACACAGTTCAGAACAGTTCAGAGGCATGTAGTCACACATGTCTTCTCAGAGATAAGCTACCATGGCCCTAACTGGTTTATTTCCATTTCTCGTTGTAAGCATATTTCAGTATTTTCCATTAATGGAATGAAGTATTATTTTCGTTGTATCTTTGTGTATATGGTTATCTCTGTAATTTGTTGCGTTCCTGTTTAAGTCTGGATTAGTGGTATCAGAGCGGTCTGCTTTTTCTCTGTTTTTCTTTGCATGTCCCCAACGAGGTCAGGATATAAGGAGTTAGGGCTTGAACTGGTCGAACCTTTGCAAGACTAGCCTTGCAAATCCCGATGACCTCCCATGGCGGATGAGAAGAAAGATGAGGGGGTAGGAGATCCTATCAAAATCTTGCTCGAAGAAGCGTTCGAGCGACAAAAGAACGCGACGATGCATAGCTTTGCGCAAATCCTTCAGTGGCTACCCAGAGGTGACGCATCGGCTTCCAACAGCTACTCTAGAAACGCCACACCGTTTAAGGTACAAGTTAACTTTTAAATCCCCATCTTCGAGGGTCAAATAGACGCAAATGCCATAGATAAATGGTTAAATCTGCTAGATGGGTATTTTTCTGTTCATGAATTTTCAAGTCGGGAAAAGATTGTTTTCGCTCTTCTCAAGGCAGCCCCACACGTCAAGAACTAGTGGGAAACCTACTGTGAGCAGAAGGATGAAAGTACAGGCTCATTGTTTTCAACCACACCCACTTGGAATGACTTTCGGGTTGCCATCAAGGAGCAATACTGCCCTGTCAAAAGCTATGAGGACAAATACATCAAATGGACCACACTGTGGCAGGGACGAGACCAAGATGTGCTGGAGTTCACAAACATTTTTCATACCCTTCGCACATAATTGGGTATCAAAGATTCTGAGCTGCATCTGGTACTCAAATACCGCGGCTGCCTACAAAGATATATCTAGGAAGAGATGGAGTTCTTGAACATCTCCTCACTCGGCACGGCATACCGATACACTTTTAAAATCGAGCAAAAATTCAAACATAGGAAGCGAGACTTTGGATCTGCAAATCCGAAGCCCAAAGGACAAAGCCAAGGCGGGGTGACCCAAGACAACCCATCAAAGTCGCAAGAAAAGAACACCACGAAGCCAAAGAAGGACACAGGAAAGTGGTGTGAGTTCCACAAGAGTCCCACTCATAACACAAGTGAGTGTCAGACCAAGTAGTCGCTGGTGGTCAAGTAAAAGGCTTCTGAATCAGATACATGTACTAACCCTGAGCCAGAACCTGACAAGGGGAATGGAAAAGGGAAGCAAATCATTGATGCGGAGCCCAGCGTCACTGTTGCCACTGCCAAGATCCAGAAGAATGAACCTAAAGATCTAGAGGAGGGGGAGCGCCTTTTCCACTGACAAATGTGGGTGAAGGGTTCACCACTACAATTCATTGTTGACAGTGGGAGCCAAAAGAACCTCATTTCAGTAGAGGTCATGAAACGGTTGGGTCTACCGACTACACCAAACCCGTAGCCATACAATATCGGGTGGCTTCACGAAGGACGAGATCTCAAAGTTCATTAGCAGTGCCGCCTTCCCTACGGCATCAAGCCCTTCACAGACGAGGTATTGTGTGATGTTATACCTCTGGATGTTTGCGATGTACTATTAGGCCAGCCATACTTGTGGAGGCGACATGCTGCGTATGAGTCAAGGCCTCGCGCTGTCATTATTTCTTTGGATAATTCATTATACAAGATACTGGAGGTAGCCCCACCTACTGCCACCTCTTTGATCACTGCCAAGAAAGGAAAAAAGCTCATCTCCCAGACTAGGAAATTTATTTTCTGTCTGTTTCACTCCCAAAGTAAGGGGAAGATCGTTGCTACATCCATGACCCCTGCAAAGGGTTCCTCTGCACGGCAGGAGTAGCAAAGGGATACGGTCATGACAGAACACAGGAACAACTTCTCCTCACCCATAGGGGTACCACACAAGTTTCAGGTGGGTGACAAAGTTTGGTGGCATCTATAGAGAGAACGCCTTACCAGAACCCATCAGAAACTCAGACCACTCCGACATGGTCCTTACACTAGTAACAAGGCTACAGGTAACAAAGCTTTGAAGCACAACATTCCTCCATTTCTTTGCTTGCATCGAGTGTTCAATGTGGACCGTCGTCGACCATGATTCCCACCATATCTGTACACATCAGAGATTGCAGAACAGCTCACCAAAGACCCAACTCAGCAGAAGCTTCCTCATCTCAGGGAGGAACTCAATGCAATGGGGACCATTGCTTCCTAAGGGGGGAGGAATGATCCAGGTGGATGTTGGTGGCCACCCACCTATCCCATTTGGACCCCCACAACTGTCTCTTTCAGTTTTTTTTTCCAGTTTCCTTAATTATAGCACAGTTGACTATTTTTAGCAGTTTTTCAGGTCCTAAACTTCCGGAGCCGTTTTGAGGCCCTAAACGACGTTTTTTTTTGGAAAAATCTACTGCCATCGATTTTTCTGTTAAAAGATCGTCTTTTTCGTCATAGTCCTCGGAGAGATCTTCCCAATGGGCTATCATGCGTTTCAAACGGAGATAATACAACCAATTCGCGACCCCGGGAAGTTGATGTACCAACTTACCCAAAAACGGGGCCCACAATTTGGTTTTTCATCTTCTCGAGTTAGGTTTTGGAATGTGAAGGGTTTTCCATTGTTTCTCAACAATAAATAGGCCTTCGAGCTTCATTGTAACACAGTTCAGAACAGTTCAGAGGCATGTAGTCACACATCTCTTCTTAGAGATAAGCTACCATCACCCTAGCTGGTTTATTTCCATTTCTGGTTGTAAGCATATTTCAGTATTTTCCATTAATGAAATGAAGTATTATTTCCGCTGCATCTTTGTGTATATGGTTATCTCTGTAATTTGTTGCGTTCCTGTTTAAATCCATATCATAAAGACAAATAAAATGCCTAGTAGTGTCGCAACACTTGAGAAGTTGTTTGACCTACAAGATCGATTCAAGAAACCTTCTAATGTTAAGACCAACGACTCCTCCACTATGAGGACACCTTGCTCTCCCAACACATTATTGTCCTTGCTCACCTTTCATAGAGGGGGAAGTAATCCATTGTGTCATTATTTGTTATGAACATAATATATACAAGATAATATAATAATATCTCATGATTAAATAATAACTTACAATTAATAAAGGGACATATGAAATGACATGTCCCAACTAAAATACATGACTCTTAATGAAGGGGCACTCCCACCTAGCTGTATATATGAGGCCTTCATTTGTAAATCATATGATATCATTATCTCATACATTATTCAATATATTATTATTCCTAAATATATTTTTTATTGTATTTCAATTGTTTTGGATATTTAATTCATGGCACAGGTTTGGATATCACATTTGGTACAAGTGTCTCATTTTTTTATCCCAACCATTAGCCATATAGAGTTTTAGTCACACTCTTATCGTAGCTTTATTTTTTAAATCCCGACCATTCGCAAGATTAATTTTTGGATTTTCTCTCTAATTTAAAACTTTTTAACCAATTCAAAAGTATATATATATATATATATATATCACTGGTCCCAGTCAAGCCACTGAATTCTGCCTACGAACTGGTCCCAGTCAAGCCACTGAATTCTGCCTACGAAGATATATTGTAAGGAAGAAATTTATCCCCATGGAGGGTGAAAATGCCATGACAATATATTGATATGATTGCCCCAAGTAGGACAGGGCAACAATTGGGACAACATGAGCCATTCACAACATCAACATACCCTTCTATTAATATAATCATACCTCACACTCTCCTCATCTCAGGCGGCGAGTACTTCAAACCTCATTTCATCATGGGTGGTTATCATCATCTGATCAACCGAACTCAGGCCAATTCAAGGCGAATTAAGTTTGATGCATGCAAGTAGATTATGCAAGGCCTCAATTATATGGATCTTTGCCTATTTTAGTTTGCAAATGAAATGGTGGGTGTCAACAACCATGTCAATAATTGCAGTTGTTCTCTAACAATCAATTTCACCACCAATGCTAGGTGTATTATTATTCTCCCTGGTCTAGCGAATTGGTCTACCAATTCATTGGTCCTGAGGTGCTTAGAGATTGGAGATAGACCTTGCGCTCATATTATACTTTCATATTCAACGAAGTCTATGGCAAATTGCAGTGGTGATCACAATGGGGAAAATTCATTAAGTCTTGGGAACAGTTCCATGGCTCTCTTGGCTTTGAGGCTCATCATGGTGACTCCTTGATGGTTTTTTGCTCTTCCCAAAGGATATATGGATGATGGTGGATTTATGTTCTTTGAAGGCATGATACTGCATGAAATTATAGGAATTGGGATTCACTCACTCTTGGATCATTTCTCCTTGCATTTGCGGCTCGAGATGTTTGGTTTTTCTAACCTCAAATAATGTAGTGTTGACTTGCTTGGGATGAATTCTCTTGGCCATCAAGGCATCTAGTCTAAGGTTGATTACATTGGGATCCAATTTGGGTTTATAAGATGTTAGGTTGTCTTGGTGATGGCCAATGGTTTATGTGCAGCCTCTTGACATGGTTGGACGTTCTAGGGCAAGTTAGTGGCAATTCCTGGAAAAGGGTTGAAGGTGTTAGGAGTATGCATGTAGCAAAATGTAGGGTTGGTGCAAAATTTTGCACTTGTGGTTGCAACACTGCAGTTGGAGGTGGCGTCGAGTTCCGTGGTCCTCACACATCTCCTATCCATGATCCTCACTCAGCTGCTCTCGGCTGCAACACTAGTTGTCTTCCCTATGGAAAGCTTACTGGACTCTCGTTATATCTCATTTCCAATTAGCTTTTCAATGTTTCCCTTTTTTTGTAACAACTCTCTGGTCAAGGACCAATTTTGTGACTATTTTGTTGTCTTTTGAATAACAAGTTTTGTGTTGTCTCTAGTTTTAAATGACCCTCTGGTCAACCGAAGCATTTGTAATCTTAAGAGTTTAAACTGGTGGTCGTGGGTTGGTTTCCCAACAGGGTAACTACGATAACTAGGTCATGACGGTTGTATTCATGTTTCAATGTAATATAATGTTGAATTTCACAAAAAACAAAGAATTAAAATTTGAATAACTTTCATGTGTTAGGAATCGTATTGACAATCTACTTACACAAATTAAGAAACTTAAGAATGATAAGAAATCATTGGAAAACATAATAGAACAACTCGTCTAGAAAGAATCATTAAAGTATTCAAGAAAATAATTCAAAAATGATGAGAAGGAAAAAAATATAGATCCCATTAATAACACACCTTTAAAAGATGCCCATCCAATTGAAGTAAAAACACAGTCAGATGTTGCAACATAAACGATGGAAATTCCAAGAAAAAAATCTAATGATTAACCAAGCAACATCAATGCGTGAAGAAAATCATAAAGTAAATAAAATACTACAAGCTTGATATGTTGAAAAATAGAGTGCAATGGATACAAGCACTATTTCTGAACTATGGTAATTACTTGTGAATATATATTATAGTTATTTTATCTTCATCAAGTGATCAAGTTTCAAAAATTTAACCAATAACCATGAAAGGAAAGTAGAAATCGCAATGTTGAAAACTTAGGATATGTGAGATCATGTGTGTAAGAGAGAGAGATATGCGAGTGATAAGTGAATATGTAAAATGAAAAGTTTCAAGTGTATTTTATACTCAAGATACCTTAGAGACATGTCTCTTTGTAAATTAGATCACGTCTCTTTGTAAATTAAATTCCAGTAAGTCTGCACATTTACATTTTTACTCATATTTATTAGTGTTGAAGAACACGTAAATAATGGTGCGCAGTAACTCTTGGTAAGTATATTTATTTACATCTTGTTCATTATCCTATGTTTTATGCAAATACTTGCTTAAATTATGATGGGTAGTAACTTACGGTAAATATGTTATTTACGTGAGTATGAGTTATTTTCAAGGATCTTAATTTTAAGTGGTTTTGTTGATTTCCTTTTTTTTTTTTTTAAATTTAAAACTTAATTTTATTTATTGTTTTTAAATAGTATTATAAATACATCAAGGATTACGAAGACCGACCATAGCTACATTCTTAACTCACCCACTTAGCTAGGGAGGTATTCAAAATGACTATCCAAATGTTTTTTGTATACATGATCTTTCTAAAACGAAAAGTAAATCTCATCGATAACATCTTTATCTAGGTTAATAGCCTTGACCTACATCAACATCATCATCAATATGTATCACATCTCAGGTTAGCTCTCCCAACCAATGGTACTTAATTAACTAATCACCATGATCTAGGGGGCACCTCACATCATGATACTCTTTGAGCCAGGTGGATCTTTAGACACAATGGCATGGAAAATATCAAAATTCAAAGTGGAAAAAAGCAAGTATCCTAACATCAGATCGAAGTTCTCGTCGCCTTGATTCCAACGGTGCGAACGACACTCCAATCCAAGTCCGGATGATGAAGTTGTGGCAGAAAGAAGGTTACCTTGTTCCTTTGGAAAATGAGGCTTTTTCCCTAAAAAATGGCTTTAAGCCTTTAAAAGGAAAAATCGCAATCAAAGGGTCCAAAGGGGTGGACTTAAGGAGGTGGAACGAAACCCTCGATCAACAATCTCCGATTAATTGGAGTCGGGGGCAAGAAATTGGTGATATTGGGGTAATCGGATCGGCGGATCGGGTCGGCGAAACCCAAAGGATTGGACCAGGACCCCTTCAAGCAGCGATGCGATATGCCGATGTGATACGCCGCTATCGGCAATATATGCGATCATTGATCGGCATCGGCGATCAGCGATCGACATCGACAATCAACACAATCAAGGGAAAGACCCCAAGGCCATTGCGATTTGCGATCAGCGCGGACCCGACTGGAAAATAAGCCTGATTTAAGGAAATTTGAAGTCCAGGACTTCGATTTTTTTAGTATTTTCTATGTATTATCCGTTTAAATGGAAAAAGGCAATTTTAAAGGGGTTTGTTGCAAGAAAGGTCAGACGGTCGGCCCGCCAATCCTTTTGAGGAAACAAATTCTATTATAAATAGACCACCTCCGATTCAAGCATGCCTGTAACCAAAAGGGATATTATAAAAGCCCAATGATTGGAAAAAGTACGGGGGAGAGGATTTTCAGCACACAGTTCAAGGAAGGAGAGCTTACAGGAGGGCTGATAGTGCATTTTGTCTGAATTAGACAAATCTGATATGTTTTCAGCCCCTCTCAACACCACGGACGCAGGGGTGTTGTCCATTTCTCCATCTAAGGTCTCCATTTCATAGCCATTTTCCAAAATGGAGGTATAAGTGACCTTTTATGTAACTGATGATTGTAATTCTCTTATTTTCATGTCATTTAACGAATGAAGACCTGCCCATTGATTGATTAGTGCCTGGAGACGTAGTCCGAGTTGGACGAACTCTGTTATCAAGTCTTGTTGTCTTCTTTTCATGCCTTTGTGTGTTCCTTATTCTTTTCTTGTGTGCACATTAAATCCCTGTGATAAGCTGCAATTTTCACATGTGATTCTTTTCATACATCTATAAGCAAAAGATCCTTGGATCAAGTGGTATCAGAGCAGGTCCTTTTATATGTGAATTGCATGTTTGTATGCTAACAAGAGACAGAGGTGAAGGGGAATTAGAGCCTTTCGATCTTGAAGCGAGGTGTGCACATTGAAGGAGAAACATGGCAAAAGATGAAGCTCATCTTGAAGAGGAGCGCAATTTCCGCAAGACCTTCTATTCAATGACAGAGAATATTAGTCAGTTGGTTTTAAGGCTGGAGAAAGAAGAAGAGAGAAACCCAGAAGAACAAGGTTCAACGCATGGAAATGGTGGAGAAGAACCCTCTCCTTCTGTTATGAAACCAACTCAAGAAAAGATAGAAAAGATAGATCAACACCTTAGAATTCAGCCTTTTCGAGGGGGAAACCTCCTTTACATTACATAAATGAACACTTCTTGGATGATACAAATGAAAAGACCTCCTTTCTATATATA
>APFE030201107.1:2985-48228 GCA_000404065.3 Pinus taeda | reverse complement strand
TAGGTTGTGGAAGGCTAGGAGAAAATCCACTTCCATCTTTATAGTTGTGAAGGGTAGACTTCCTTGTTGCCATAATTTTACTTTCCACTATGTCACAGAGCCCTTTTACTCTTTCCATTTGTTGTGGTGTTGCTCTAAAGAAGGTGTTGCTCTTTGTATCCTCATAATGTGCTATCATTTCCTCCGTGAGAATTGACCATGTAACAAGTTGTTTACGAGAACAAAGCCCTTTATACCATAAAAATTGATATGGTTCTAGATATGAAGATGCAATACATACATTTTGTAACAATGGTACACCATGTGGATCAAAATATTGCTCCATCTGAAGTATCCAATTCACCGGATCCTTGCCATCAAACTTCCGCATCTTGCTTTTTTTTTTTTTTAATTTTAGGAGCTCGATCTTCAAACGACTGTAACTCTGTACTTTCAGATATTTAAGTTCTGAAATTGTGACCTGCAGTATCCCTCTGTGTCCTCTTTCCAATGCCACCAGTCTGATCCCAATTGGATTCTCCAAGGAAGAGTTATGCAAAATCTCCCATAGTGACCTGATTATAGACTAGTTCAGTAGAGCGAACTTGTATGACATACCATGAGTCACTGTTTCGACCTTTGGCTCTAAAAAATATGTACAAGAAACTACAGTCTGTCCTCTTTCTGTACCTTCTTATGAAATTTCAATCCGATGCTCAGAGAGAACGTTAAGACAATTTTCCCCAGGTCACTTATTTGCAATGTAATTCAGGAGTCTGCAAAAAGACCAACTTCCTCAAATCATATCTCCGCAAATATAGCACAAAAAGATTTGAAATTCGGACCCATGATTCAGCGTGATGTCTTCTCAAATGGTTTTTTTTTTTCAACTTCTGAAATGTCACAGAAAAAAAATGATAGCAAAAATGCCACGATGACCTGTTTGGAGCAGCAAAACCCTAGAATCCAAATCTCTGATACCAAACGTTATGAAACCAGCTAAAGAAAAGATAGAAAAGATAGATCAACGCCTTAGAATTCAGCCTCTTCGAGGGGGCAACCTCCTTTACATTACATAAATGAGCACTTCTTGGATGATACAAATGAAAAGACCTCCTTTCTATATATAGGAGTCTAAGGGGTCATTATATAATCAGAGCCGACATAACAATAATAATGTAAGGGCACAATAATAACAATAGTGGGCTTCTATGGGGCACAATAGTAGCAATATGGGCACTACATGGGTACATCAATGTAATAAGAGGGTTCTACTAATAATAATAAGGGGTTACACTAGTAGTATAGGGGCCTAACACCTTCTCCTTCCGTTAGTGAAGGTTCTCCTTCCTCTCATCACCATAATCGTAGAAATTCAAAGGATGCATCTAAGAAACCTTTCTTTAAATTAGATGTTAAATTTTATCTTCCCATGTTTAATGGTGAAAGTAACGCAGAGAAGCTTAAGAATTGAATTAGGCAGATTAAGGTCCACTACAAGATTCAACAGATCATGGTGGATGAGGCAAAGATATTACTGAGCTCTCTACGGCTGAGTAGCACCACTCTTGTTTGGTGGGAGAGAAAATTGCAGAGTAGTAAGAATGTGGGTAACCTCTTTTTCTCATGGCTTGATTTTATTTATACGTTAAAGGAACAATTTTATCCCTTGGGATACACGCAAAAAGCTTTAATCAATTGGTAGTATTTAAGGCAAGGCAAAGGTCAGGATGTTCAGAGTTTTACAGAGGAGTTTAGAAAGCAAGCACTGAATTTGGGTATTGCACTTGATACACCTGAAGTTGTAACTAAGTATATTGGCTCATTGGATAGCTACATTAGGCATTCATTGTTGTTGTTTGAACCAACCGCTAGTGACTCAGCCAACGTAAAGGCAATTCATTTTGAGAACAGGGGCAAAAATGAAAGAGATGATCATTCCAGAAAACCACCCTTCAAACCTCGCAATGGAAATTCTAAAGCCAAAAGGAAAGGAAAGGAAAGGAGAAGAAGATGAAAACAACCAAAGAAGGAGAAAGGTCGTATTGCAATCACTGCAAAATGGAAGGCCACGATGATGATCACTATTGGAAACAACACCCAGAAAAGCGTCCAAAGAAGTATGGAGGAAAAGGGAAGAAGAAGACAGTCGCAACTGCACAACAAGACCTTGGATTAGATTCTGGAGATGAAGCATTAATCACAACCATGGGAACAAAAGGTACTCTTACATCTCATGTTAATTCTGAATCGCATGCAGGCACTAGTTCTGTAAATGAGTCCCTTCCTAATGAATGAAAGAGAATTGAACTGTTTCATATCAGAGTTATTGTAAAAAATATTAAAGTAGAAACTCTGTTTGATACTGGATCCCAAGAAAAATTAATTGTAGAATCCTTGCTAAAGAAACTCAGCTTAGAAAGGAGACCAAATCTAAAACCTTACCCGCTTGGATGGATACATGATAAAGCAAAACTGAATGCAACGAAGCAGTGTAAAGTCAAATTTGTAATCGCTTCTAATCTAGTGGACGAAGTAGAACTAGATGTAATACCATTGGATATATGTGGCATGGTGTTAGGGAGCCCATATCTGTATGATAGAAAGGAAGTCTTCTTTCGTCATGAAAACAAATACCAAATCACAAGAGATAGGGTAGAATATATAGTAAGGGCTCATCAAAATAAAATCAATGCCAACCTTTTAAGCGCTGGACAAATGAAAAGGATGGTGAATTCTAGTAAGGGTTTCATGCTTATGGTTGTAAGGGGAAAAGAGGCAGAATTAGCTGATGCTTTCCAGTGTTGTGATCAGGAACATAAACAGGAATTATCTGAATTAATTTCTAATTATGATGAGCTATTTCAGGAACCAAAGGGATTACCTCTGAAGAGGGAAATCCAACACGAGATCCATTTGCGGCATGACGCTCCTTTACCAAATATTGGAATGTACATGATGTCGACCATTGAGATGGAGGAAATCAAGAAACAAGTGCAGGAATTGCTAGACCAAGGGGTCATTAGGTCGAGCACTTCTTCATGTTGTTCATCGATTGTCTTAGTGCCAAAGAAAGATGGCACATGGAGGATGTGTGTGGATTACTGCACACTAAACAAAATTATGATTAAAAATGGCTACCCTCTTCCACACATAGATGATTTAGTAGATTAGTTAAAGAATGTTGTTTATTTCACAAAATTGGATTTGCGTAGTGGTTATCACCAAGTCTGAATTGCAGAGCAGGATGTGTGGAAAATCACCTTCAAGACCAAACAAGGGCTGTTCGAATGGATGGTGATGCCATTCGGACTTTGCAATGCTCCAACCACTTTTATGAGGGTCATGAATGATCTCTTTCGGCCTTTCATTGATGAATTTGTTCTTGTATATTTAGATGATATACTTTTCTTTAGTAAAAGTTGGGTTGAACATGTGTGTCATGTAAAGAAAGTGCTAGATGTATTGAAAAAAGAAGAACTCTATGTAAATTTGTCAAAGTGTGAGTTCGGGAAAACCTGTTTGGGTTACCTAGGTCAGATTGTTGGTCATGGTTAATTAAAGGTTGATCCTTCTAAAGTTGAAGCAATTGTGAATTCGCCTAAGCCTACTAGTGTAACCGAGGTCCATAGCTTTTTAGGTGCAATCCAGTATTTGAGGAGATTTATTACCAATTTCTCTATTATTGCAACACCTTTGCACACATTGACAAGTGTAAAATAGGTCTTCCAATGGGGAGGAAGACAATAGAAATCCTTCGAAACATTGAAGGAAAAGATCAACACCGCGCCAAACTTAGCCTTACCCGATCTCCAATAGCCATTCGAGATTGAAACCGATGCCAATGGTTATGCCATGGGAGTTGTACTGATGCAACAAAAGAAGATGATTTGTTACCATTCTGAGAAGTTTTCTCAAGCTGTGATAAACTATCCCACTTATGACAAGGAGCTTTATGCCTTGGTGTAGAGTGTGAAAAAGTGGAAACACTACCTCATCGGCAAGGAGACCATCATCCATACGGATCATCAGCCCTTGCAGTACCTTCAATCACAAACCAAGTTGCAACAATCTCGTCATTTCAGGTGGATGGGTTTTCTTCAACAGTTTCATCTGGTAATAAAGTATAAGAAGGGCACTAGCAATAAAGTGGCCAATATGCTATCTTCGCCTCCTATTTCCTCTTCTATTATTTTGCATAATGCTTCATTGTCTTTTGAGATTTATGCTGAACAATATGCTAACGATGATGACTTTAAGGAGATTTATGCAAAACTAACCCATGGTTCACAAGTGGAAAACTATCACTTGCAAGGGAAACTATTGTATCTCCTTGGTAAATTGTGTATTCCCATAGGGGAATGAGTACATCTAATTCGAGAGACCCACACCTCTCTTGTGTCTGGACACTTTGGTGTCGAAAAGACTTTATGTCATGTACAAAGATTTTGTTTTTGGCCTCATATGAAAAACATTGTGACTTGCTATGTAAAAGGTTGTGTGATGTGTTCTGTTTCAAAGCCCTCTAATAGAAAACTTGGGCTTTACACACCACTCCATATTCTAATTCTCCCATGGGAAAGTGTGTCAATGGAATTTGTAGGAGGTTTGCCTTTGTCTAGGAAGAGTCATGACTATTTGTATGTTGTTGTTGACCATTTTAGAAAGATGTGTATTCTAATGCCTTGTAAAAAGAAGATCACTGCAGAGCAGACTGCTTCTCTTTTCTTTCAGCATGTTTGGGTCCATTTTGGATTACCCACATCGATTGTGTCAGATCGGGAATCTTACTTTCTCAGAGAGTTTTGGACCAGCTTGTGGAAGATGATGGACACCAAATTGAAAAGAAGCACGACATTTCATACGCAGACTGATGGAAAGACAAAGGTTGTCAACCATACCGTGGTACACTTGTTATGAGGCTATTGTGGGAAACATCCCAAGTTGTGGGATGAGCATCTCCTATATGTGCAACATTCGTACATCCGAGAAGTGCATTCATCTACGCAACATTCACCATTTGAGACATGTTTTGGTTACCTGCCAAAGGACCCTTTTGATATGGTCTTTGGAAGGGAAGATGGCTCCAGTGGATGTAATGATAGGGATAAAGCTTAGAAGTTCATTCAACGAATTGAATTGATTCACCAAGTAGTAAAATAATAGTTGGAGAAAAGTCAAGCCCGTTACAAGGCTCGACATGACAAACACCGAGTTGACCACCAATTCCAAGTGGGTGACAAAGTGTGGCTCCAAATCATCAAGGACATGATGAAGGGAGAAGGGAAGAAGTTGCGACTCATCTGGTATGGTCCATTCACCATATTGGAGAAGATTGGAAACAATGCCTTTCATCTGGATTTGCCAATATATATGCAGATGTACTCAGTAGTGAATGTGGAGAACTTAAAGCTGTATGAACCACCATTGATCATGGATACCAATGAGGTGGGAACAATTCCTACAATTGATGATTTTGGACCAGAATATTTCAATGAGTTACCTGAAGACATTATCCTTGACAGAAGAACTAGGACTTCAAGACGAGGAGATGTGGAATACCTTCGAGTTGGATTCAAGGGAATGCACCCCAGCAAGGCTAAATGGCTGGAGAAGGAAAGAGTGAGGGAACAATTTCCTCACTTTCCAATTGACTAATGAAAGATTTTGGTGGTCCAAAAGCTCCTCTATGGGGAGGATTGATCCAGATGGATCTTCGGAAATAGTGGCATGGAAAATCTCAAAATTCAAAGTGGCAGAAAAGCAAGTATCCTAACATAAGATCAAAGTGCTCATCGCCCTAATTCCAATGGTGGGAATGACACTCCAATCCGAGTCTGGATGATGAAGTTGTGGCAAAAATAAGGTTGCCTTGTTCCTTTGGAAAATGAGGCTTTTTCCCTAAACGGTGGCTTTAAGCCTTTAAAATGAAAAATCGCAATTAGAGGGTCCAAAGGGGTGGACTTAAGAAGGTGCAGCGGAACCCACGATCAACGATCTCTAATTAATCGGAGTCGAGGGCAAGCAATTGGTTATATCGAGGTTATCGGATTATCGGATGGGGTCGGCGAAACTCAAAGGATCGGACCAGGACCCCTGCAAGCAGCGATGCGATAGGCCGATGCGATACACCGATATCGTCGATATCAACGATCGACGATCGACACAGTCAAGGGAAAGACCCCAAGGCCATTGTGATTTACGATTGACACAGAACCAACATGAAAATAAGCCCGATTTAAGGAAATTTGAAGTTCGGGACATCAATTGTTTTAGTGTATTATTCATTTAAAAGGAGAAAGGCCATTTTAAAGGGGTTTGTTGCATATAAAGGTCGGATGGTCAGCCCGCCGATCCTTTCGAGGAAACAACTTCTATTATAAATAGAGCACCTCCAATTCAAGCACGTCTGTAACCAAAAGGGACATTATAAAAGCCCAATGATTGGAAAAAGTACGGGGGAGAGGATTTTCAACATGCAGTTCGAGGCAGGAGAGCTTATAGGAGGGCCGATAGTGCATTTTGTCTGAATTAGACAAATCTTATATGTTTTCAGCCCCTCTCAACGCCATGGACACAGTGGTGTTGTCCATTTCTCCATCTGAGGTCTCCCTTTCATATCCATTTTCCAGAATGGAGGTATCAGCCACCTTTTATGTAATTGATGATTGTAATTCTCTTCTTTTCATGCCATTTAATGAATGAAGGCCCCCCCATTAATTGAGCAGGCTCGGAGACGTAGTCTAAGTTGGACGAACTCCGGTATCAATTCTTGTTGTCTTCTTTTCGTGGCTTTGTGTGTTCCTTATTGTTTTCTTGTGTGCACATTAAATTCCTATGATAAGCTACAATTTTCACATGTGATTCTTTTCGTACATATATAAGCAAAAGATCCCTGGATCACTCTTACTAGTTCAAGGTCGCCCCCCTATGGTCAACCTTAGTGAAACCCATGTCCCAAATCCAAATATCTCTCTCTAGGGAATGACGTTGAAGAGGCGCCAATCCACGAATGTAAGGCCTTGAAGACCATTCCTTTTAAGAATTTTCATCCCTTGTGCTATCTCACCTACAATGTAGGTCATTCTCCTATTGTCACCAACAATATGAGCCATACCTTTGTTTCCCAGCCATCAACAATATAGCCCAAAGTCTTGTTATTACCAGCAATCCAAGCCATGCCCCTGTTGATGTCACATCAATTCTCTCTCTCACTGATAGAGGATTTTTCCACTAGTCCAAGATTGTTTATGAAGCATACAAACTTCACTCGAGGCAAAGGCTTTGTGAGACTGTAACTTTTCTACTTATCAGTGGAGATGCATTAAGATTTCATGCTCCCTTTTGCACCATGTCACGAATGTAGTGGTACTTGATACCAATTTTATTTGACCTTCCATGTAGCTTTGAATATCACAAAATATCATGGTCGATTTCAACACTTGCTCAAACATTTCAACAAGCAATTTCTGAAGCCAAACTACATAGGTTGCCATATATTCAACTTCAACAGTACTAGTTTCCAAGAAAGACTATTTCTTGCTCATCCAAGAAACCATTGTTGAGATCAATAAAAAACACCCACCATATGTACTCTTTACATCAGAAACACTTTCATCCAATTCAGAGTCAAGAGTATCCTGGAAGCCTAAGCTCATTGTTTGCCACATACTTCAAATAATAACTAGTAGTACCACAAGAGTACCCAATGATCATACTTTGGCTTCATCTGATTTAATATATTCATGGAAAATAAAATATTTAGACCAATTTCATAAAAGAACCAATCAACTGCCTATCATCATCAACCTTTTTCAAAGAAGGTTTCATTGAGCTTCACCAATTCAAGATCACATTCAATGGCCAACTCCCTCTTAATCTGAGACTGCATATTCTATTGTGATAATTTCGAGCTGCCTCTGAATCTAACATAAGTTTTTATATCTACCCCTTCTTTGGTACAACAAATAATAGTTTCTCCACATGACTCCTTAAGGGTCTTCTTAAATTACAAGACTTCTTCAAAGTCTTGACAACTGGAGAAAAAACATGGTCTCCCTCTTACACAAAGAATCTTATATTTTCTCATCTATGGTCACAGATGAGCATATTTCAAATTTTATTATCTTCCTTCTCCCTCTCAATCTTATATATTCAAATCTTGATTTTGGGACATATCCTTTTGTCACAATATTTGTTTCGTTCTTCCACTTCTTCTCCCTTTGTTGCCAAATCCATTGACAACCTTCAACACACACCTCCAATCCTCACTGGGAGGACATGGAAGAATTTTTTTTAGAAGAATGTTAGCTCTGTCTTGATATTAGCCTTGTTGAATCACCTTCATCCATAATTTCATAATGATGTCATATATTCTTTACATGAACTAAGTTTTCTATCTTCAATGGAAATGACTAATTCAATATTTTGATACTTGCCATGGTTTACAAACCCTAGATTTTCAATTTCACAATCAAATGTCAGAATTCTAGAGTCACATTCCCTTCACATATCCATCATTGTCAAAAATCAATCAAGAGAGTCCAATGATGATCAAATTTTTCTAAATCAATGTAACAATAATATTTTGTCCATAAGAGCTTGGCCTTCATTTCAATTTACAACGAATAACTTCATCATTCTTAAATAATAGATGGAAGATATATTTCCTAGGATCAATACTTTATATATAATAAAAATTTCAATGTATTTAGTCATTTCCCTCCTTGAACTATCATAATGCAGGGTTTGCAAATGACCTTATCAAGAAAACCTTAGAACTTCTACAGTTAAAGAGGGGCCCAACCTTTCCTTCTGAACTCAAGATTGAGCCAAGTAATTGACCTTAAAAAAATTCTTATTTAGATGGAAGATATATTTCTTGGCATCAATACTTTCGCTACAATAAAACCATCAATGTCTTTAGCCTTTTGTGTCCTTTACCTACCATAGTGCAGGGTTTGCAAATGAATTTATCAACAAAACATTAGAACTTCTAAGCTTGAATAGGGGCCCAACCTTTACTTCTGAATTCAAGATATTTGAGCCAGGCTTCTTCAATTCAATAACCTGATATTTTGGGCTCTGGTAATCTTATGATAACTTCTCCCTTTGTTTCCAAATATATCATCATGATTCTTAAGAGATAGTACACCATTTTTTCATTATAAGCAGGCTTTATTCAAAGGCATACTTCAAATATACTTTCAGGAATTAATTGCGACATATGGTTTATGAAATAGTAACATTTTTCAAATAAAGCATATGTTCAATACTTCAATGTGAGAAAATGTCACAAAATTTCCTTATGTGGTTGTGGTTTGATCCTTAGATTGCATAATAGAGGTCTCATTACTCTAAAGCATTAGTTGTACAATTCTTCTTGTAGGCTTGAATTCCCATGACAATTTCAACACTGTGTAGCTTCAGTTCTTCTTTTAGACAAGTACTATTCATTAGGTTCATAAAGATACTTTAGGTTGATATATTAGTCTAAACTGAGACATTTTCTTAGTGCCTTCCAAAACTTCACAAAATAATGGTTTTGATAGAATTTTCATAGTGACATAATTTTGGATCCTTATGAGATTAAGGGACTCAATTCATGATTAAGATAAGTATCATCATAAATATCATAAACACCAGTATCATAATCATCCAACTCAACCCTCTTGACCTATAACAATCATGGCATCCACTTAGTACCTGTGGTACTACATCAATATAAATTAGTCACCATGATCCGATTGACACCTCAACCTCATGGTATCCAAACTAGTCCTTGTTCTCCATCAGACAAGTAGTTCACATAGTCCAAATAAAACTTCAAATGGACTCAACCCATGATAGATGCCAAAACATGCTCTCTCTGAATAGAGATCCGAGCAATTCTCTTAGATACCTAAGTAGATCTCTCAGAGATCAGAGCATCTCTCTCTAAATAGAGATCTAAGTAGCTCTCTCAGAGATCCAAGCAACTCTCTCAGAGATTTGATCAAGATGTTGGGAGGAACCAACTAGCCTCTACCAAACCATTCTCCCTAATTTCAATATTAGTACTTTACATTCGGATACCTTCCCTAATTTCAGTCACAATGATTGACACAGGGAAAATGTTTTTCCACCAGATCATTCTTCCTAATTGTGGTCTATGTACTTGATACAAGGATAACATCCCTAATTGTAATAAGAGTACGTGACACAAGAAGAATGTCTATCCATGATGTTATATAATCCATCAAACCATTCTCTCTAATTTTGGTTAATGTACGTGGCGTAGGGATAACATCCCTAATTCCATTCAAAGTACATGACAGAGGGAGAAACCATATCCATGATGCAATATTCAACCTTGCTTCCCTTGACTAGGGAGGCAATTTACACAAGCCCAAGATTGTCTCGAAGGTGCACAAACTTCCCTCTAGAAATAGGTTTTGACAAAATATTGACTATCTGCTCATCAATGGAGATACTCGAGCTTCACCTCACCTTTCGTCTATCATCATACAATCCCGCAAGTAGCCTTTAAAGTCATACTGATTCTCAATTTTCCAATCTAGCTGCAATATACTCAACATCTTCCATGCAAGATGATTTTCTCATTCATTATAATCAGGCCCAAACTCAAAATGAATCTGGAAACCCTTGCAGTTTCATAGGATCCATGATCATAGATGCATAAATGTTTGGTCTCATTGCTATGGTTTCTCAAACTCTAGAAAATATTGACATAGGGGATTGACCTTGATCTGTATTCTTTGATCTTGAAGCCAACAATTTAGATTAGCGCTTTCTATAGATCTTATTACTCATATATCTTGAGCATAGATAATTATTTAGTGCATTGATCAATGTCTTGCTTTCTTGTAAACTTGTATACTAGACATATCACAGTCCACAAGTAATTGTAAGCTGGCCCCTTATTATAACCATTCTAGATTTTGAGGCCATAAATTTTTGGAACAAAAATGACTTGTTTATGTTGGATTTGAACCCTAATCTAAGGTGCCTCAATATTTAGCTTTGTTGGCAGACATAGATTAACTCATTTCCTTTCATAGGCTTAGATGGTGCTTATATGTGATCTTCAACTTCCTTGCTTCACCAAAGCTCTGATACCCTGTCGAAGATAGAGTGCAATGGATACAACCACTATTTCTAAACTATGGTAATTACTTGTGAATATATATTATAGTTATTTTATCTTCATCAAGCAATCACACTTTAGAAATTCAACCAATAACCATGAAAGGAAAGTAGAGATCACAATGTTGAAAACATAGGATGTGTGAGATAATGTGTGTAAGAGAGAGATATGTGTGAGTGATAACTAAATGTGTAAAATTAGATCACGCTTCTTTGTAAATTAAATTCTAGTAAGTCTGCACATTTACATTTATTATAGTGTTGAAGAACATGTAAATAATGGTGGGCAGTAACTCCTAGTAATTATATTTATTTACATCTTATTCCTTATCTCATATTTTACGCAAATACTTGCTTAAATTATGGTGGGTAGTAATTTATGGTAAATGTGTTATTTATGTGAGTATGAGTTGTCGTTAGGGATCTTAATTTTAGGTGGTTTTATTGATTTCCTTTCTTTTATTTTTCTTTCTTCTAATTTAAAATTTATTTTCTTTCGTATTTTTACATAGTATTATAAATACATCAAGGATTATGAAGATCGTCCATAGCTACATTCTTCAACATGATAAGGGAAAACCATCCTACAAATACTCGTCATCATCCAAGTCATAAGAGAAAATATCTTAACCAATCAATGAATCAATATCACTCAAGATGGAAACAATTGACTTATCTTTTGAAAAATATTGATGTGAGCATAATTAAGTCTCATGATAAAAATTCACCTTGGGAATATTATAAGTGCAACAAAATTTCATAGAGGATCGAGTTAGGATGGTCAAATCATGTTATAGTTAAAAAATTCTACTCAACAGTTAGAAGTTCATATCAACTTGTATCATATACATTGACAACATTAAAAAACAATGAATCGGGTAAAGATATTACAAGTGAAATAAAAAGTTGTAAAGCCTTTGTATCAATATAATTTAAGGAAAGATAATTTATGAGGGGAAGGCAATACTTTTTTTTGTAAGTTGAAAGATTTATATTAATCAATAAACTAGATTTACAAAGGCAATGATAGTTGCTAACAACAACATTCCCATCTAACTTAATAAGTATCTAAAAATATAAGACTATAAAACTAGATGGTACTAAGTTAAGACCTACCGATTTAAGCCTATCCATAGGGAAACTAAGCATCATCAAAAGTTGACACATTGACCATTGACATATAGACAAAAAATCTAAAGTTTGACTAGATATCCTATCATTTTTTGAAACCAAGAGTTTACCAGACCCAACAAAACATAAAACATAGAAAACATTGCATATAGTGAAATTAAACCTAGTTTCAAGAGCATCCTCAATCATGTCAATATGGTTTTCCCTAGAACCTAGATTGGTCTTAGAGATAAGGACTCATCCCTACCTTTTTGTCATCCACTTGTAGAGATCTAGAAGAACGTGCCCTTTCTTCTCAATGTTGGAATCATGATTGACATTAGAACAAAAATCACATGCATTAGTATTTGCTAGAATTACCAAAGTTAGGATCCATGATAGGTGGTTAGTCCATGTTGTGAAACAAACGGGGAGTGTTGAACCCAATGTCCAACAATATTCCCCCCTAGTGTGAGATGGGTGAGTTTTGAACTCTAGGCCTCTCACTATGATACCACTTGTTGGAATCACGATTTTCATTCGACTAAAACTTGTAGGCATTAGTCTCCACTATAATTTCTAGAGTTAGGATCCATGAGTGGTAGTTAGTACATGTTTTTAAACACATGGGGAGCACTGAACCTAATGTCTAACACTCTACTATGCAAGTATAACTCATAACTATTTATTCTCTACTTCTTATCCAACAAGGGAATGATAAATTAAGGTTTTATTATACCAGTATAACTCCAGTGTTCTATGGTACTTTATTTCACAAGTGCGATTGGTTTCCGTATATAGAAGAGTTTTTGCAACATTGTTCATTACCTGTTTATCCTCCTCAACTTATCTCTTTATTTTAAGCTCAAATTCCATTTATCTTACTGGATTTCTCAACACAGGGGAGACAAAGATAAAAAATTCCTAAGCAAACTCTCTAGATGCAACCTTTGCATAAGTTCTATAGACTAGAGGGTTCCCTCTATAGTCGGGCTGAGGAGCCACTGTAAAAGAGATAACACCTTTGTAATTCAATTGATTTCATATGAGAGGAGATATCAAATTGTTGCAGAGATATGAGAGTCACATTTCAAAGCATGAAGGGCTTGAGCTAAGTGAAATAAACATTCCCCACATCAAAAAATAACTAACCCACCACATCCTTCAATAATTACCTCACATAATTACCTTGAAATCCATTTTAATCAGTGGATGAATAAAGTGTTGTCGCAATGGAGGATCCATTGTATAAGACCCAAGAATTTCAATTGATACCTAGTACTACATGTCCTGGGTTGGGTAGAGGACGATGGGTGGCTTAGATTTGTAGGTTTCTATCATCCGACCATACTCCTTATTCTATTTTCCTTGTGTTCACCCCATGTAGGCAATGAATACTATCCTAGGCAAGTTTGGATCATGCAATCCTAAGATAAACCCTTATATCCAAGTTCTAATCAGAGTTGAGGTCCTTGGCCAAAAGCTCAAGTCCTGCATTAGGTAAGTGATTAGTGGGTTTTTACCTTACAAATGTGGGAGGGGATTAGAACCTGAGATTGCCTTATGATTGTAGGATCTCTAAGTTGGCATCTAATCTCCAATTAGATGAGATTTTTTGTAGAGAATGATTACTTTTAATCTTTGTAAGCATTAAGACAATTACGAATCTCCCGCTACAAATACTTTATCATATCCGTTTTGGGTGGCTACCCTAACACCCAAATAAGAGAAAAAAATCCAACTACATTGTTGGATGAGATTCATAGGCTACTCCCATAGATGTGGTGAATACAACTCCAGAGTCTCTAAAGCTACCATTAAATCCTACGAGGCTTAGATTACCTGTGAAAGTTTAACTTAAGAAAACTTGAGGGTAGAGGGGATTAAGGGGAGGGAGACGGGAATGAGCCGAGGGAGTTGAAGGAAAGTGGAAAAAGAAGAGATTGAGATTTCCCATTAGTATATAATCCTATATTTATGAGGCAAGCATTGAAGACCATCCTTTAACCATTTTAGAACTCTCAGGCTTTCCCTTATGTTTAATTTGATCTCTCTATATAAACAAAGGATACATCTTTTAATTATTGTTTAAATATGTGACAATCAAAGAAATTTGAAGGATGGAAATTTATCTTGAAGTTTAGCAACCTTGGCAAATCTTACTAGTTCTTAATATGCAATTTTTAAAATGTTTAGTGATATCTTTGTAAAAACACTCAAATTTCTAATGATTTTATATATAGTATCTATAAATTTTTCGTGAATTCTAAGGTAAAATAATTTTATACTATAAAATTTGGTCAATTTTTTTTAGAAGAAATGAAAATTGATGAATATTTATTTTGGAGAAAACATAAAAAAATAGCCTACTTGTGAATATTAGCCCTAAAATTTTCCTTAGTGACAATCACATTCTTTCCATATTTACTAGAATACAAATCCTTGGAATAGTAGACATAATTTGTTGAGATTAGGGTTATGAAAGATAGCCTACCACCAAGAAGAAAGCACCCGGAGGATGTTATCTTGGCATTAATCTTATTTACGAAAGGAGAGGTCCCATTGGTCCCATAGGAACTCACTAAAAGTCCAAGAGTTGAAGATATGTTGAACTATTTCCCCTTGTTGTATGCATAACACAGAAAGTTGGTTCGACAAATCCTCATCATTACAATTGGTCCAAATTGAGATTTTTTTTTTTGAGCATTGAGCTAGAGAAACAAAGAGATATTTGACCATGTTTGAATCTCTTATATGTGTTTCGAAATGGAAATTGAAGACCCTTGTAGCTAATCCATAAGCTTATTTTATTATGGCTCATCTTTTTGGCATCAAAGTTTTCCTACTACTAAGAGATGTGGATCTTAAATTTTTCAAATTAATTTTCAAGATTGGGGAAATCACTTCTAAGCTATAAGGGAACATGTTTAGGGAATATTTTTCAAATATACTATTCTGAATTAAGAATATCTCTACCCAATAATTTTCATATTTGTCCATGACCATTAGTTAGGAGAAGTGTTGTAACCAATTAAACTTTGAGTTGTCTTGCAACCTGGGAAGTTGTTTCCATGAGTATTTCCATAAGAGTACCACTTATCTATTTCTTACCTCCCAAAAGTTATGAGCCTAGAAAAGAGATTTGTTCCTCCATGATGTGTTCCACATTAAGAAGCATGTCTACATTTTATGGAGATGAACAAGATCCCACATTCTAGATTTCAGAGTGTACTTATGTTTGCATAAGCTACCCCATATCTACACAATTCATTGAATCCATATCCACCATATGTCCCACCCATAAATTTAGTATTTTTGGATCTCGTACATCGAGGCCACCTATGTTTTTAGGGAGGAAGATAGTTTTCCATACTACAAGAGCCCACTTCCTAAAATCTCTCGATCCTTGACAAGATGACCCTTTTCAACAAGGAATTGATCACAAACATGTTCAAAATTTTGGTTCTCTTATGTTAAAAAACTGAGTCTTGGAGACTTGTCTCTTTTACAAGGTAATGCTAATAAGTAGATTTTAGAATTGTTGAACTATTGAATAATTTCAGATCCTTTTGGAGATGATTTCAGACCTTGTCTTTTGTGCCTAGAGACTTGATTTCCTTTCTAGGTAGTTTGGTCCTCCAAGGGTAATAGAATTAGCCTTCCGACCCTAAAAAAAATACTTCTTATGCCCTCACTCTCCTTATGTGAGTCTACGATCTTGTTACAAAAAGTAGGGCAAACTAAAGTCCCTAGAATTTTGATCCTTTTACCTTAGGTTTAGCCTAAGTATATTATATTATTGTGACTATTGGAGCCCAATATATATTATTCTTCTGCCCTTTTTTCAAAGCCCTACCTCTGGTACCATGTTAAGAAATCTAGGGCAGTGTATTTAGGTAATTATTAAATTTATTTCTCTTATGTCTTAACACTTCCTTGTGATATTAGAATAATGCTTCATCATTATTATAATGTTCAGTTCATCATTAAGACAAATGCCAATAAGAAAATCACAATGCAAATAAGAAGACACTAGAAATAAGCTCCAAGCCAGGGAAAAACCCTGCAATAAGGGCAAACCCAATTTTTTTTCTTTTCTTTTAATAGACTTTCAAGACCAAGAGTCAAACCAGACTAACCAAGATCAAGCCAGCCACCAAAAATGTATACCACTTATGTTGTAATATACTCAACCTAGCCATACTAGAGAACCTAATATTATGATTTTAAACTTTTCGAGCTTTGGCGATCCCTGACCTAGCGCTCCTGCACCTGCATCTCCACCTGCTCTCCAGGACCTGCCTGGCAGGGCCACTATTGTCCTCCTCCTTTCGCCTTTTGCCTGATCGCTCCCTCGCCTTCTCCATTGGCCCTCTGTTGCTCCCCGCCCCCGCTGGGGCCCAGCCTGCTCCGCGCTGACCATTCTGCGTTCTCCTTCGCTGGCCATTCATTCTTTGAATGGCCGGGCTTGCTCCTCCCCCTCCAGGCTCCGAGAATCATGCGGAAATATTCGCCTCTTTATTCTCTGATTCAGTCATTTCCATATCTCATCCCACTGTGACCAAGTTCATCAAAATCTTGATGAAATCTCGGAAGTAAATCTTCCTCCTTCCCTCCCAAGGAAGTCCGCAATCATCGTCGCTGAAAGAGGGCTAGTAGGCCAGTTCACTGGTCTCTGGCCCTCCCCGAGATCAGTTCAAAAATGGGTTGAGCGCAACTGGAGCACGATGATTCAAGGGAAGATAGCCATCATATTCTGCGGGTGAGGTTATTTCACCTTTCTGTTCGAATCAAAAGAAGACAAGAACCTCATATTCAAAAATGGCCCTTACTTCATGGATTCAAGAGGTTTGTACTTGAACAAATGGACCCCAGACTTTGATCTGGAGATGGATATCCCAAACGCTGTCCCAGTTTGGGTGCGTCTCCCACATCTGCCGCTACACTGCTGGGGAGATGAATCAGTAAAGACAATAGGGAATGCAGTAGGCAAATACATTGACAGATCGGAGCCAAGGGAGAACATGCATGCGTGTGCAAGGATCTGCGTTGAAGTAGATCTAGGGAAAGGCCTGCCGGAAGCCATCAAGCTCAGGGTAGACCAATGGACGCACATTCAGCAGCTGGACTATGAGCATATTCCCTTCAAATGCAAGGTATGTCACGAGTATGGTCATTTTGCCAATAGATGTAGTAAGTTAAAATCAAATGCCCCATCTGAGAATGAGGAAAATCCTGAAGGCTCTTGGGAACCAGTGAAAAGGAGAAAACCTTCCCACCCTCAAGGTCCCAGCTCAAAAACCCCCCCTGAGCCCCCGTCTCACTCTCCCCCCCTCCTCTCAGCTCAGCTCCTCCCTCAACTTCCAATCCCTTCGAATCCTTGTCTACTGAAGATCCTCCTTCTCCTCCACCCTCCCCCCGAGCCCCTCCTTCTCCCACCCACATGATCACCCTCCCTTCCCCTCCTCCATCTACAGATAGAATCCTAACTAGAGGCAAAATGCAAGAAGCCAATTAATCCACAGATCCTCCGAGAAAAGCTGGTAGAAAGTCAAAAAAAGAGCTCAGAGATGAAACAACGACAAAAGAGATGGCAACGAGAACGCAGCAACCAATGGATTCATACCTAGGCAAGCTGAAAGGAAGTGGAGAAAAGGCAAAGGAGAGGAGTGGTCCTCACCCAACCAACGGTAAATAATGATCTTGGTCTCTTGGAATTGTAGGGAGATGGGCTCTCCCTTAAAACTAAAATCAACTAGGGATTTATTAAAGCAGGAGCAGCCGGATCTTCTTCTCATCCAGGAGACCAAAATTTTGACACAAGACTTTCAACACCAAACTCAAAATTTCAAGAACTTCATTGGGGTATCAATTGGCTCAGAAGGTGCCTCAGGTGGAATAGGAACAATGTGGAACAAGAATAAATGGGAAATCATCAACTCTCAATTTTGCAGTTGGTGGGTCAGAACAGACCTGAAAAACAAAGGATCTCAGGAAATCTACTACATATACAACATATATGCCCCAAATCACCACAGGGACAAAAGCTGCTGTTTGGAAACAATATCCTCAGACCTTCAATCTGTACAAAATAGGAAAATAATTCTTGGGGGAGATCTGAACTTAATAAGAAACGTGGAGGAAAAAATGGGAGGAAACTTCCACGCAGACCCCTCAAGAGATATGCTAGAATCCATAATCCAGCTCCACAACTTGATGGACATTCCCCTATCTAATGGAAAATATACATGGAGCAATAAAAGGATCGGCTTATCCAATATAAAAGAGAGACTAGACAGTTTCCTACTCCAAGAAGGAATCGTTGCAAGTTTCCAGTCCATCAAAAGTCATTTAATCCATGCCTCGGCCTCTGACCATAAACCCATGATCCTAAATTTGGACAAAGGCAGAAATCTGGGACCTATTCCCTTCAAGTACAATAAAATCTGGGACCTGCAAGACGATTTCCGCTCCCTCATCAAAAATCAGTGGGCCAAAGAAGTCAATGGGTCGCCTTACTACGTATGGGAAACAAAGCTAAAGGCGTTGAGATCAGTCATTAAACAGTGGGCAAAAGAAGCAGCGGCCATGAAGAACAAAAAAAAATCGGATCTACTCTTGAAGATGGAGCAGTGGAATAAGGCCAAAGAAAATGTTCAATACACAACTGAGGATTTAGACCACGAAAAAGAAATGTACAGAGAACTCTATCGACAGAACAGAGTTGAAGAAGAGGACCAAAGATAGAAGTCTCGTTGTCTATGGCTGAAAGCTGGAGACAAAAACACTTCCTTTTCTCACAACAACATAAAGCTCAGGAGAGCTGGCAACCAGATATATAAAATAGAGGTAGATGGAAAACAACTCAGTAATCAAGAGGAAATCAAGGAAGTAGCCCACAACCACTTAAAATCTCTCCTCTCCGCTGCTCCTCAGAAAACGGTTAGCTTCGAATTCCTCAATGTAATAGAGAGAAAAATCTCAGAGGCTCTGAACAAAGATCTGGATTAGGACATTACAGAAGAGGAAATATGCGCGGCTACCTTCAGTATGCAACAGGACAAGGCCCCGGGACCGGATGGCTTCACGGTTGCCTTCTACCAAAACCATTGGGAAACAATCAAAAAAGATTTTGTGCGGATGGTCAAGAATGTCTTTCAAAATCACAAGATGGGAGAAAACACCAAATTTTCGCACATAGCTCTTATCCCCAAGGAAACGAATCCCCTCTCCTTTGATAGATTCCGCCCCATATCTCTCTGCAATGTCTCCTACAAGATTGTAACCAAAATTCTTGCCAATAGGCTCAAAAAACTCCTTCCTCACTTGATTTCTGAGAATCAGGGAGGTATTGTTCCAAACAGGCAAATCACTGACAACGTCATCCTCATCCAAGAAGCTATACACAATAGCTACAATAGAGGGGAAAGAGGAATGATAATTAAACTAGACATGGCAAACGCCTTTGACAGAGTTGACCACTCCTTCCTATCAGAAACTCTCAAAAGATTTGGACTCTCCAAAAACTTCATAAGTATCATCAACGGGTGCATCTCCAACCCTTGGACTACTCCTTTGATCAATGGTCACCCCAACAACTATTTCAAGAGTTCTAGAGGGCTGAGACAAGGCTGCCCCCTCTCCCCCTTCTTATTCATTATTATTGCTGAGACTCTGAGTATTCACTTAGAAAATCTTCGAAGGCAAAAAGAAATCACTGGCATCCGGATCGAAAGAGGGACCAAAGAGATCAATCATTCGCTCTTCGCGGATGACACTCTTCTCATTGGGGGCGCCTCCAGTCTACTGGAAAAGAGATTCAAGAAAGTGCTGGATGCCTTCTTAGCAGCTTCAGGAGGAAAGCTGAACAACAGAAAATGAAAGATCTATACTTGGAATGTCCCTCTCCAAATTCAACAAAGAATATCCTTGATTCTTGACATTCCGGTGCAAAGAAAGTGGAGTTTCTTCTCATATCTAGGCCTGCCTCTTGCTAAGGAAAAAATCAAGGCAGAAATATGGGCAAACATATAGAAAGAATGAGAGGCCTTCTTCAGAGCTGGGGAGTCTCTTGGCTGAATCTAGCAGGCAGAGTAATCCTCATCAAGGCTATCCTCTCAGCCCTCCCAATCTACCAATATGCGGTCATCATGGCTCCAGCAAGCATTCACAAACACATGGAGATCATCCTTAGAAGTTTCCTTTGGCAGGGAGGGAAGCAAGAGTCCAAGAAATTTAGCCTTGTCAAATGGGAGCAGGTAACTTTACCTTATGAAAAAGGTGGCTTATCGATCAAAATCCCAAGCCTCTCCAATCAGGCTCTGGGTTTCAAGTTGATTTGGAGAATTCTTACAGGCAAAGGTTCGTGGTGGGTGGAGGTTATAAAAAGGAAATACCTCAGTGGTCCAAACTCGAACCTCCTCTCCGAGCCAATAGTGGAAAGGCCCTGCACCCCAGTGTGGAAACTCATCAAAAAAGTGCTCCCAAAATTAAGAGAAAACACATCCAAATTCCTTGGAAATGGTAAGAGCATCAATATTTGGTCAGACAAAATCATGGGCTCAAAGCCAAGGAACCTTCATCAAGCTTCTAGACCACTCCAGATCTGGATGGAAGAAAGAAATTTAACTACCTTTTATGACATATCAACTTGGAGCCAGAACATATGGCAAGATTGGAAGGATCTTAACCTTCCCATTGACCTCAGGGACCTCTAGTCCAATCTTAAGCGCTCTCTCTCTGGTTTTGCACCTACAAATTTAGGGGTCGAAGACAGGTACATCTAGGATTCTAGCGGAGGCAAATTCACGGTTAAAGAGGGGTAAAAAATCCTTCAGGCAACCACTCAAATTGAAAACTAGAATCTCCACACAACTGCTTGGAAATCGGAATGTTTACCAAAGATCAAACACTTCAACTGGACATTCCTCAAAGGAAAGATCCTCACTGCTGAGAACCTAAGGAAAAGAGGAATATAGGGTCCCTCAAGATGCTGCTTCTGCTGCGCTGAGGAGGAATCCATTAAGCATATCTTTCTTCTCTGCCCATTTGCGCAAAGTTGTTGGAAACAAGTGATAAATCCCATGACAATCAGCGAAAGTTTTGATCATATTACCTCTCTTCAGAAAAACTGGGGGAAATGTTATCCCTTTCCCAAAAAAGGCAAACACAACATCAACCGACTGTGGAAATGCATCCCAGCCACTCTCTATTGGCAAATTTGGTTAGCTAGGAACAACTATGTATTCAACAACAAAAAGCCTTCCATAGCCAGCATCCTAGCTAAAACAATAGCCATCATCTCAGAAGAAATCAACACCAACCTCATTGCTCCCCCAGATCAGTCAAGTTGGTAGCACACAGAGACTCAATGGTACAACAAGTTTAACCTCAACTACACCAATCTTCAATACCCTCAAACAAAAGCTCATAAGAAGAGATCCCACTGGAAACTCAGAGGAACCAAGGAAGAGGTCAACCAATGGATCTCAGATCAGAAGCGCCCCACTTTACATTTCGACGGAGCCTCCAAGAACTACCCAGGAAGCCGGAGCTCGAGGCATCATTAAAAACCACAGGTGAGAAACTATTGTTAGCTATGAATGGGGATTGGGGAGAGTATCTAACAATGTGGCTGAAGCATACAACCTCCTTCTGGGCACCTCGATTCTAAATAGGATGGAAATTAAAAATCCTATCATCATGGGGGACTCTGCCATCATCATTGCAGCTTTGGTCTCAGGAGCAGACTTCAACAAAGCCACTCTCAGCAATATAAAGCTCAGGATCCAAAATAACATTAGAAATTTGGGAGAAATAACGTTCAAGCATGTCTTAAGAGAAAACAATGCAGCAGCGGAATCTTACACCTCCAAGGCCGTCAGCAGGCCGAGCGGTCAAATAAGGGAGAATGATCATCTCTATGACAAGGCAATCCCATAGCAGAACTACTGACCCGACATCACTTCAGAACTGTAAGTATAGTACGTCTCAGAATCCAAACAATATCAGTTACCAGGCTTACTCGGATCACATCTGCCTCTCTCTCGATCCTCTGACCCCCCACAGCTCCCTCGTGAATCGCGTGCTCCAATCCTCCCAGCTTATCGACCGACCTTCTCTTGATTCACGATCCTGTCAAGCTCCTCGTGATCCATTCCCTGAGACCTGTGGCATAAGTCCCTTCATAATCCCCTTTGTATGCACCAAAGATCTCCTGGAGGAACCCGAGTCTGCCCAAGTTCACGTTCTCCCTCAGTATCCCATGCCTGTCCAGCCCCCTCAGTTTCTTTATAAACCCCTCCCCCCCTCTATTCTAGACAACAAAGAGCAACCTTTGTGGTTTTTGATTTGGCCCAGGAGCATTGTAGCATCAACACTCGTCCTCAGCACATCTCAGCTGCACGTTATCCTCTCTTCCGGATCCAGAAGAACGACAACAAGCGAGGCAGCCCCTGCACTGAAGCCTGCCTCCTCCCGAATCGAACGAGGTAGCTGTCCTCAGGGCTTTTTGTCGATGATCTCCCTGGCTGTTCTTTTCTTCTCAGACATGGTGGAGCCCTCTGAAATCAGACCTCATAATGAGAACCAGGCCGGCAGCAATCCCCCTGAGAATCCTCTGGACCGCGTGCTGGGCAATAACACTTGCATGCTTTGTAAGCAACACTATTTCATGATTGCAAGGATCATCAAGCGCCATAACGAGCTCAAGGAAGACTCTCAGGTTGACAGTCGCTCTAAGAGGAAAAAATTGGAAAAGCAGTGAGCTGAAATAGAGAGCCTGAAAGAAAAATGCAATCACCTGGAAGAGGCCATCGCACACATTAAAAACATCAGTGATGCCATGCAAGCTGAGGCATCCACCAGAGCAAGCAAGAAGGATATTCAGATGGAGGACTCAGTCAATCAGTTTTGGTAAAAAATCTCATGGCCAACAAATTTTGTCTTCTTGCAGGGCTCTTTGTAAGGCAATATAGCCGTCTTTTATTTCAGTATATCAGCTATAAGGTTACTACTAAGAAGTCAGGGCCTGCGCGCCCATTTTGGACTTCTTTTCCTCTCTTCCCACTCCTTGTAACAACGCTCATATTTAGCAGTTTTTATAATAGATAAGTACCCGATCATGTTAAAAAAAAATATATTCAACCTATAGCAACCCTTAGATCAAGCCATCACAAAAAAAATCTCGCTTCTCCGGAGAAAAAAAACAAATTCGCATAGATCAGACAGATCTCTCCTTGTCTTTTTTGGCCTTCTTCTTCTATTCTAGTGCCCTCACATTTTATTTCCAACAACAGAACAAAACTATGGTGATATATGCAAAGAAACCCTTTAATAGGTCAAAATTATCTTCTCTTTATAGCCTTCACATGAGCTAGAATGGACTCTCTAGGCCGACTTGAAGGAGGGTGACCGAATTCATCTTGGGGTCTTTCTAGACCTTTCTATACAACAAAAATAATATTTATTTTCCTTTATACAAATTCCCATTCGGTCTTTTACATCATTATGTCAACTTTGACCTAGGACTAAACCCATAGAGCACACAATGGGTGCTGTACCTAGGACCAATGACCATGGGAAAGAAACCCATTGAAAATAAATATTTTTTCTTTTACAAAAATAATTTTCTTTTTTCTTCTCCTTGAAAAGTACAATAATAATACATCGAGTTATTTTTCAAATACAATTATGAAGGCCGAAACTAGTTACAACTTTCAACAGGTGTGTCCAAGGTTGCCAAAGTGGCAACCACTTCTTTCTCAATGTTTCCCTCTAAATAACTAGCTTGTTACTCTTGCCTCCTTCTTTTCAGAGGTATTAAGGTTTATTCAATTATCTTGGATGCCCCTTGTTCCTTTTTTATCCTCCTTTTATCTCCTCTTCTTATTTCTCTTTTGGCATTTTCCCCTCTGTTTCAACCTCCACTTTCTCTCTCTGACACCCTCTTCTTCCTCTTCTTCTTCTAGAAAACCATCCTTTGATGTCTCCTCAAGTTCCAATAGGATTTTACCTTGTCATTACCAAAAAACTTCTCTATCCAAGTCAACAAAATTTTCCCATGCCATAGGGTGTTGAATGTGTTCTCAAGGTTTGTGTAATGGAACCCTGTTGCCAATTATCAATTTTAGAGCAACTTATGGTTTCAAATTATGGCAGGAGGAGGGGTGCATCCTATTTATGAGTGAGGTGAATAAGGGTATTCCAATTTCAAACAATTTTATTCTCTTACCATAATGCTCATCCCCACAAGAAAACTTCACACTTCAAAAAAAATAATTATTCTCAGGGTTTTGCTACAGGATGCTTAGTGGAGGAATTTTGCAAAATTTCACAAACTTTGTGTTTGAAAGAGGTGAGAAGAATCAAGTACTTACCCATCCCTTGTAGGATTATTTGGGATTCTAGGGATTTTATGCCATTATTGCTAATATTGGGCTCCTATACACCTCTTGGGACAATCCTATAGCAACAGGTTACAATCCTATAACAACCATGTGCAATCTTGTAGCATTGAATCCCAATCTTGTAGCATCTACTATTCGGCCCTGTAGCACCTCTATGACAGCCTATCAGATCCATGGTGTGGCCTACTCGACCTCCAATGATGGTAGTGGCCCTCTCTTACCATTTTTGGGTATGACCTCTCGGTAAAAATCAAGTTTGGGCTCATCCTTTGTACCTTTTTTGGTTTGGTGGTAGGATCAACACATTGTATGAGTTGGCCTTCACCTACCACCTTCGTAACTTCTCAAAACTGTGGGCCCACTCCTCAAAATGATCAATCTTCCTTTTTTTTTTTCATTTTCCCCACATTCCATGAGAGATGTAGTTGACTTCACTTAACTGTTCGAAGGTTGTCAAGACTGCTAACCACCTTCAACCTACAAAACCTTATCTCTTGTGTATTGACAACAAATTTTTAACCATAATACGCTCACGAGGAGAGGTGAAGAACAATGCATACATGTCCCTACCTGATGGTATCTAGCTGCCTTGATGTATGCATGATGCTTTAGAAATGGTGGTTGATATGTTGACTATTTGAGGTGCCATTTCCCATACTAGTTTCTCCTTTCTTTGGCTCTGCTTTGGAAAATATTTTTTTCCTTTTTTTGTACATATTTTTTGAGATGTGCTTGACTGAGCATTGTCACTACAGGTCCTGTTGATGGTTGATCTAGCTGCTACTATTGGAGATGAGTAGTGAACATGTAGCATATCTATAGAAGTTTTGTGGCTTCCCAAGATCAAGGAGGTGATCCCTCAATGCTTCATGATGGTCAATTCTTCATTCTAGTGCTTCCAAGTGCTTTTGACTGTGGTTTTGGAGGGTTTGTGTAGAATGCTACAAGATTGGGTTCTTTCCTATAGTAGTCACACAAACCCCCCTATGATCACAATAACCTTTATACAATGCATCCAAAAACTTTGATAATTCATGCTAAACTCATGGAAAAGGATTAGAGGCTTTGGTTGTGGTGAAAAAAATGGGAGTGGTAAAAATGGGGGGTTTTTTTTATGGACAAAGATGATTATTTAGGTGGATAAGTGGATAAATGGTGTGGAGGATGGGTGATGGTAGTGTGGTGGACCTCTTCTTTCGTTACTCCATGGAAACATAGGATATGAACCCATTCTATGTGTCGATCACAATGCTGTAGCAAATATGGGACAATCATGTACCAATCTTGTATAATCCATATCTCACAAACAATAGATTTGATTCATCTGAAATATTTTGAGCATGTTTCCATCATCCTTATGCATCTCTCCATAAAAAATATTAGTCAATGAATGCATGAATCTTGAGAAAAATGGAAGTTATAGGTGATGGTGGCAAATTTTTAGAAAAGTATGCACTAGAATTTGCTTAAAACATTTAAGCATGTTACCATCATCCGTATGCATCTCCTCATGAAACAACTCGGCAAAAAGATGCATGGTTTTTGAGATATGGTCAAAACAATTTATGCAACAACATAGAGCTTTATTATAGCACTTTAGGACAACGAGGAAAATGAATGGGAAAGGCTTGGGAATGATGAGAAATGGCATGGGGATGCATTTTTAGGATGAAAAGAGATGCATGGACTTTGTATTAGCCATTTTAGAGCACCTTGGTGTAGAGGGTGGAAAAATCAATGTTGACTGCACTTGATGTTTTCTTCCATGATCAAATTTTTGTTGCTTGTGCAAGTTGGAAAGACCCTTCATATATCAGAGAGAGATAAGTGAATAAAATAATATTTTTCCTTTTTTTCTTCATTTTTTTTCTAGGCCTACTAGTTTCCTCAATGACGTTTTCAACCAACAGGTATACCTAGGCACCTCAAAGGAGGTTTTCACCTAGGATCTTATTTCCTTATTTTTACTTTTCTCTTTTTTCCAACCCAATGACTACCTCATGGAGGTTTTCAATCAATGAGCCAATCTCATGCATGTCAAAGGAGGTTTTCACCTAGGATTTTATTTTTACTCTTTTTTATTTTATTTTTTCTACCCTACTCTACTCGAAAAAAAAGAAGAAAATCTCTTTTAATTATAAGAATATTTCCAATGGAGCCATGTGCATAATAATATGAAAGATAGACTCATGTGTAGGCTCGAAAGATATGCTTTCACATGTTATTGAATATGCGAGACCAATTGTTTTGATGATGTCAAGAATTGTTGAAGAAGAGAGTTTTGCTCCAGCTTAATGCTTTTTTGGAACCGAAGCTCAATATATTTTTGATTCCTTTGGTTCTTTTGTTCATGTAGATCACTATGTATTTATTATTTTCTACCATGAAATTTAGATCTTTTACTATTTGCTGAGTAGTATCTTGAAAACATGGAGGATCTGATGATAAGCATAGTAGAAATTGTTCAATATCAGTCTCCAATGGCTGCTTTCCATCAAATGTAGCACATGATTCTTCTAGATCTTCTGCTTCTAGATGTTGTTAGTCAATGATAACAAGAGAGCCTATTTTTTCCAACACTCTTCTAGAGCTAAGATGAAGATAAAGAGGAGATGGTTGAAATTTTGTACCCCAACATTGTAAGTAGTTTGAATTACTTTATTTCTTGGGTTTGGAAATGGTTGTGCAGGTAGTTGAGTGGGATTGGACCTTTGGAATGGTTGTGGTTGAGGATGTGGTTGTGGTGGAGGTGGATGGTATGGAGGATATGGATCACCCCATTGAGGAGGTTGGTGTTGATATGGATAAAAAGGAGGAATGACATATTGGGGAGGATAAGACCATGAATATGGATCACCCCATTGGGAAGGATAAGGCCATGGAGACCAAGTTGAGGTGTTAGGCAGATACCAAGGTTGAAATTGTGCATTATAACTTGTTTTGAAGGAGAAGGGGTAGTTCATATCTTGTTGATATGAGTTGAAAAAATTGGGTTGCTCCATGCCTCCTTCTAACTTCTTGGCTACCTCTTCTTCTTCTACCTACAACAATGGATGGTGATGTGGTTCTTACTGCACCACATGATTTAGTGGGAGGATTTGTGGTAGTGAAGAAATATTAATTTTGTTTTTATAAAAAAAATTGAATGAGAATGCTAATGCAATGAAATGAAAGACGATTAATGCAATTATATATATATATATATATATATATATATTATCTTCTTTTTTTGTGGAAGATATGAATGCAGAAAATAAAGAGGGAACCATTCCAAGAACAAGAGAGTGATTTCTTTGAAACCCTCCCTGATAATTACACCAAAAGTGATGAGCCTCAGTGTTGCAACAAGAATGTTTGCGACACCTGCGGCTATCAACTTAAATTATCAACCCCGGGTTCATACAAACTTAGGAGGGGTCGAAACTATATATGCAACAAACACCTTCCTCTTCCTAGTATGGCTCCCTTCGATGCAGGGGAAATAAGGTAATGAAAAAATTTAAAATGAGCAAATATATAGGTAAGCCGCCAATCCTAAGTTGTAAAAGGTAAATAACGATAAGCAAACCTATTCTACTTTTGCTGGAAAGTAAATGACCGAAAGGAAATGTATTTTATTTGCAAAAAAACACAATGACAATAAGGCAAATATAATTTATCTTGTTGAAAAGGAAATGGAAATAAAGGAAATTTATTCTATTTTTTAGGAAAGGAACACCTATTTTACTTGTGAAAGAAGGAAATCACACTTTGCTTAAAGTAAATTGTGGAAAGGAAATCTAGACTAATTACAAAAATCATCATTCAAGAAGCAATCAATGTAAGAGATAAAAGGAGACATAACCAAGCCTCATCTAAACCAAAGTGGTATCAAAGCATTCATAGGCTATAAATCTACTTTTACTATGAATTTGGATTGAATGTGGGCAAGGAAGATCTCGAAAACAAACTACTACAAGATTGGTACATGATTACTACATGTTGTCTATTTCTGGAGTTAAATTGACAAATTCCCAAGTAAATCAAAGGTAAATGAGATGTGGTAAATTTTTTTATTAAGTAGGATGTCCTAGGACTCCAATCCAAGTGGAATTACTCAAAATTGTTAATATGTGCTAAAAAATAACAAAAAATTACTGAGTGAACTAGTTAACCTACCAAATGCCTAACCATATCAAGTGAAAATTATATGGGATTTTTTTTTGTTAATAAGAATGTTATTAGGACTAAATAAAAGTGGAATAAACTCAAAATATCTCCTTTAACACATGCTAAAATTCAACAAAAATTTATTACTAAGAACCAGAAATTTTAGAGCAATGAACTAGTAAGTTGATCCAAGTACCCAAATGCCTAAGATAATCAAGTGAAAATGTTGTGGGGTAAATTTTATTATTAATCTAGATGTTTTTTAGGCTTAAATACAAGTGGAAACAACTTTAAATGAGCTCATTATCACGTGCTAAAATTTAGCAAACAATTACTACTATTTTGCTACATGATACTTCCGGAAATTCTAAGATTGTGAACTAGTAAACCAATCCAAGTAGCTCAATGATGAATATGACTTTTTAAATATATTCTAGAGATGCATCATGTTTGTACCTATATAAATGACCTGCAAAAATAACTTACTTAAATCATTTAACCAATCTAACCTACAACAAATAAAACATGAATATGAATATTAAGTGCGGAAATGGGAAATGCAAGAATAAGAAATGCAAAAGCTATTGTTTCCTTTTGCCATTTATCCCTTGCATGTTCCATGAAATGATATTTATTGTCAAGTCTTTGTAAATGAAGGGTGGAAGAATCAATTTTCTAAGCATTTTGCCTTAAATTCACTAGTAGGTCCCCAATTTGTTTGAGCAACTATACGGTATATATTTTGACCTCTCTTGTTGTCATATTTTTGGGTTTTCTTCATAGATTTTCCTTTCTTTGTGGCTATGCTTATGTTAGTGGAGCAACCCATGGTTGGATGATTAAAGTGGAATAAAAATTTATGATTGTAGAGGGATTTTTAGATTCTTATTGGATAATAAAGGGGAACACAGTGGATTTCTTAGCTTTGATAGTATTTTTTAAAGTTTTCTAAATCTATGCCCTAGAGGTCCATGTCCTTTCCTTTCTATTTGAGATGTTCATCTCATCTCTCATCATTTTTTCATCTGGGATATCGATCCCTTGAGCTTCATTGAGGTTTAATTTTCTTCTTTTGATATATTCTCAATCCATCTCAAGTGGTTCTAAAATTTCTTCTAAAACAAGAATGGTGTGAATATTATCATTTGGATTAGGGATTATCTCAGATTGAGACTATAGAGATTCAAATCTGTTCTTGATGGGAATGACATAAAGTTCCTGTTGAGGTCAAAGGTCCATTCTATTCTACCTAGGTTGATATTTTACCTTGTGTTATTCTATCATTGACTCTAATGAAACCCTCATGGTCCTTTCCCACATTAGTTCTTGGGGGCTTAGGCAGGTTGAGAAGAGGGAAATCTTTGAACATGTGTCCATGAGCATGGCACTTTTGCAATGAAAATGGATATACTCATGTATATCATTTGTATCTAGACTGAGTATTTCTAGGATAGACATATTGAGGAAGGTAAGGGCATTGTTACATCCATGTAAACACAAATTCCAACATACATTGTTTATTTTCCATGTTTGGTAGCATTGGTCATTTCAACAAATCAATTGATGGGGTTTCTTGTTAATTCTAAGATATCTTGACCCCAATATTCCTATGGTATGGAGTAAAATCACACCTAAACTATGGCACATGTGAAATTCTTCTTGTTTTAATTGAAATTTTCATTCTATAATCTAAGGTGTAGACCCACATATCTAAAAAAATACAGTCTTTTTAGAATTTTGTATCTATGTTAAGATGGTAATGGAAATGATCATGAAGAATAATTTGGAGCCTAAATTTAGACCAAGGGAACCCTTGGGTTTGCAAATGCACATTGATCCAACTTATCAGATCTATTTCTAAAGGCCAGATACCTAGGAAGCAACCTACTATATCTTGATCTTTCATGTATTCAACGTAATTGCTAACTCCATTGGTTTTGATTTCATACCTTGATATTACCATTGCCATAAGTATGCACTACCTTAGAATATAAGCTTATGAATTTCTCTTAATGAGCCTTAGTATTGCAACAAGAATGTTTGCAACTCCTGAGGTGATTGACTTAAACTATCAACCTGGGGTTCATACAAACTTAAGAGGGCCGACACTATATGTGCAACAAACACCTTCCTCTTTCTAGTCTGACTCCCTTTGATGCAAGTGAAAGAAGGCGATGAAACAAATTCAAATGAGCAAATATCTAGGTAAGATGTAAATCATAAGCTGCAAAAGGTAAATAACGATAAGCAAACCTATTCTACTTTTTCTGGAAAGTAAATGACCAAAAGGAAATCTATTCTATTTGCAAAAGAATACAATGACAACCGGGAAAATCTAATCTATCTTAATGGAAAGGAAATGGAATTAAAGGTTATCTATTCTATTTTTCAGGAAAGGAAAGTCGTAAATTACACTTGCAATAAGGAAATCACACTTTGCGTAAAGTAAACTGTGGAAAGGAAATCTAGACTAATTGTAGAAATCATCATTCAAGAAACAAGCAATGTAAGAGCTAAATGGAAACGTAACCAAGCCTGAGCTCAACCAAAGCGGTATCCGACCATTCATAGGCTATAAATCTACTTCTACCATGAATTTGGAGTGAATATGGATAAAGAAGATCTTGAAAACAAACTGTTACATGATTGGCACAAGATTGCTACAAGATGTCTATTTTTCAAGTTAACTTGTAAAATACCTAAGAAAATCAAATGAAAATGAGATGGGGTGAATTATTTTATTAATTAGGATGTCCTAAGACTCCAATAAATTTTGAATCACTCAAAAACACCCTTGTTAACATGTGCTAAAAATTACGAGAAAATTACTACTTTAAAAACCATAAATTCCAAAATCAGTGAGCTAGTTAACCTACCAAATGCCTAACTAGATCAAGTGAAAATGCTATGGGGTAAATTTTGTTATTAATATGAACGTTATAATGAATAAATAAAACTGAAATAAACTCAAAACAAATTCGTTATAATGTGCTAAATTTCAACGGAAAATTACTACAAAGAACCAGAAATTTCAGAGCAATGAACTAGTAAGCTCATCTAAGTACCCAAATGCCTAAGCTAATCAAGTGAAAATGTTGCGGCATAATTTTTGTTATTAATTTGGATGTTTTTAAGCTTCAATCCTAGTGAAATCATCTTGAAATCAAGTCATTAATATGTTCTAAAATTGAGCAGAAAATTATTGCAAGATTCTTCCAAAAATCCTAAGATTGTGAACTAGTAAACTAATCCAAGTAGCTCAATGATGCATACGAATTTTCAAAGCATGCTTACACATATAGAAATGAACTGAAAAATAACTTACTTCAAATATTTAACCAATCTAACCTATAACAAATGAAGCATGAATATGAATTATAAGTGCAGAAACAGGAAATGCAGGTGAAGAAAACATTCAAAGAGGATAAATAAATTATATGTTGAAATTGTAGCAAGAAAATACTTCATTTGAATTGTGCCTTAGTCAAATGGAGAAATTCAATTTTCCACATCACCAAGATGACTTGGATTGCAGTTAGTTGGAGTGAGATGGATTTTTCTGCTAGTTAAATCAATACATTCAAGTTATAGGCTAGAAGTAGAGTTGTGCATGGGTTGATTGCTAAAATATAGAAATCTAGTGGAGTTATTGTTAGTTAAATTTAGTTATCTGAGTTCTAGTCATTAGTAGAGTTAGTAGGAGTTCAATTGAGTAGTTATAACTGTTGTTAACTTATTAATCTCTTAGTTAGCTAATTAATTTACTAAAAATAGTCCTAATCATGCATGTAATTTGGATTGCCTAGTTGAGTGTAGGAAAAAGGAATCAATTTATTTATTGTTGTATGCTAGTTGAGTGTACAATTGCTGCATTGGATTAAGTGGTCAATTCCTTCAGGATTTGATCAAGGAAATAGTGAATTCCCTTATTTTTTAGAGGCTAGTTTCCTCTAGGATTGTACAAGGAAATAGGAGGACATAATAGACTTATTTTGGCTAAGTGTTGGTAAAAGAAGGCCAGTGAGCAGAAGATCAGAATTGGAATGTAGGGTGTGTTTCATGATTGAAGCAAGACATTGTAATTAATCCATATTTTCATCTGAATTAATCCAAAGTAGTGCAAGCAATTTTCCTAGCTGGGTTCCCTTGTAAAATCATTTGGTTCCTTGTGTTTTGATGGTTTCATGTTATTGCATGTGTTTCTATCATGTTTTTCCCTTTCAAAAAATAGTAGAAGAAATATGTGTCTCTTGATTTCAGTTCGATTTCATTAGGAGTAGAAAATTTCTTGCAATTTCTATATGGAATCGGAGCATCAAAAGACTACACAGAAAACTTGTTCTAGATATTCTCTTAGAGAAATTTGAATTTGCAGATATTTTGGTGCATATTATCTTTAATGCAAGAGAAATGTCTTTCATAATATTCAGGCTTGAGTATGCATTAGAGGGCACCTCGAATTTTTGTGCTTGGAAAGATAGATGGAAGTTGTCATGGGAGACAATAGAGTATGGGAATATACAAAAATTGATATTTGAAAACCAACAACATCAGATGCACAAGCACTTGATCAGTGGAATAAAGATTAAAAAATCCAAGAGGATTATTATCGAAGGTGCCAGAGATCATGTGGTTTGAAACTTTCATGGAAAGGATACTCCTTTTGCAATGTGTAAAACTCTCACAGATCTATTCCAGAGTAGCAATGATGCCAAGAAATTGGAATTGAGAGATAAACTCAGGAGAATTCAAATGGAAAAAAGTGAAACCATTCCACAATACCTATCTAGATTCACTCAGGTTTGAGATGAACTTGGAGGAGTAGGACAAAATGTGCCATCATCTGTACTTGTGAGCTGAGCACTCCTTGGCCTTCTGAAATATTGGTACAACTATCAATATTTAGTTAATGGAAGAGATAAGCTACCAGATTGGTAGATAATTTGGTCTATTTTGGTGCAGGAGGAGATCAAAAGAATCTAGCCAGAACCATGGAAAGAAAAAATACCTCAATAAAATTAAATTCTTTCACTACCAAGAGTATGGACATTATGCAAACAAGTGTCTGCATAGGAAATCCAATAATAAGCTTGTAGAAACAACAGGAGGAGATGTTATTGCATCACAATTCGAGTTGGATTTCACCCTCATTACTTGCATGGAAAACACAGTAAGAGGGAGTGAGTGGTACCTAGATTCTGGTGGCTCATATCATATGAGAGGAAGTAATGAGTTCTTCAGCAGCCTAGAGGATAAGGACTTACAAATACAAATATAACTTGGATATCATGAGCGATATAGTACCAAATGTATTGGTATTGTCACCTTTAAGAGGGAGTCAGGCTCCCATATTCACCTGAAAAATGTTATGTATGTGCCTAGGCTGAAGAAAAAATTGATTTATGTAGTTGTATTGGAGGACAAAAGTTATGATTTGGTCTTTAGTAAAGGGAAATATTTTCGAAACATGTTGCTACTGGAAAAGTAAAACAAATTTGTGTTCGAGTTAAAAATATCTACAAACTATAGGTAGATTTCACCTTGCATGTAGCTATACCTCCAGGAGTGAGGTCAAGGGATGTAGAGCCTTAGTCTTAGGGTTGTAAATATTTGGGCAAGGTCCATAGGAGGGAAACGACAATTGCAATATACTTTTCCCATGGATCATTACCCTTGCTATATGGGTCCACAGTATTCGGTAGCAAAAGGATCAGTGTTAGTTGATATATTTAGATATTAAGCGATAGTTGCAAGCTAGTAGTAGCCAAAGACTCGAGATACAGTCATAGGTCAGAGACACAATTGATTCTATATTTTGTATGCTTCTTAGTTTCAATTGTTGCAGTAGGAATAAAAACTGTGAGAGGTATTTTTGTTACAATACATACCTACAGGAGCAGGATTGGGGTTGTGCATAACCCTTTTCTTTTTAAGAGGGAGTGTTGAAATTATAGCAAGAAATGACTTCATTTAACTTGTGCCTTAGTCAAATAGAGAAATTTGATTTTCCACATCAATAGGATGACTTGGATTGAAGTTAGATGGAGTGACCTGGATTTATCTCCTAGTTAAATTGTTAAATTCAAGTTATAGGTTAGAAGTAGAGTTGTGCATGGATTAATTGCTAAAATATAGCAATCCAGTGGAGTTATTGTTAGTTAAAGTTAGTTATCTGAGCTCTAGTCATTAATAGAGTTAGTAAGAGTTCAATTGAGTAGTTATAATTGTTGTTAACTCGCTAATCCCTCAGTGAACTGATCAGTTTACTAAAAATAGTCCCAATCATGCATGGAATTCGGATTGCCTAGTTGAGTGGAGAAAAAAGGCATAAATTTATTTATTGTTGTATACTAGTTGAGTTTATAGTTGCTGCATCGAATCAAGTAGTAAATTCCTTCAAGATTTGCGCAAGGAAATAAGGAATTATCCTATTTTTAAGGGGCTAATTTCCTCCAGGATTGCACAAGGAAATAAAAGGATAACAAAGGCCTATTTTGGCTAAGTGTTGGTTACAGAAGGCTAGTGAGCAGGAGATCAAAATTGTAGTGTAGGGTGTGCTTCAAAATTGAAGAAAAACATTGTAATTGATCCATATTCTCATCTAAATTAATGTAAAGTAGTGGAGGGTTTTTTCCTAGTTAGGTTTTTGTGTAAAATAATTGTGTTCCTTGTGGTTTGATGTTTGCATGTTATTGCATGTGTTTCTATCATGTGATTTCCTTTTCGCGGAATAGTAGAAGAAATTTGTGTCTCTTGATTTCAGTTCAATTTCATTAGTAGTAGAAAATTTCTTGCAATTTATGCATTGTACAACAAGGCTTTGACGCTCCTGGGATGACCAAGCCCAAGGATACTTAGATTCGAAGGAAACAAAGCCTTAGAAGCTAAAAATGACACCGAACTCCATTATTTGAATCAATCCATGCACATCCCTCTTAGAAATGGAAGTAGAGTTTTTAAATAATAATTTTTATTCACACGAATACTAAGAAATACATTCCCCTAGAGGCAAATTTGAATGGGTAATTATACAAATTGATAAGGAAGTGTAACTACCCCTCCCACATTTACCTAATTTTGCTAGCCTACGAGGGTAAACATGAGACAAATAGCTACTATTACATGACTTGAACTCCAAGCTCCATTTAAGGAAGTGGGGATTATAAACTAACAACTCAAAACATCCCAAAGGGCTACTGTACACTCAGGAGCCAAAGGGCAAGCCCTGAGTTGGGGATGCATTTCTCACAATTTAGCCCCTAATCACATGCATGACAAGGCTTCCATGTGGTTATAGGCCTCTAACTGCACTCACAAGCATGCCTGAGTGTGGTTGTGACTTAAAATGTCTAGTTCAGAGGGTGCGGTCCCGCGATCTAAGCCTCAATTCTAGGTCAACCTCTATACCACTTCCCAAAACTTCTTGAGACTTTTAAGGATAATTAATGACATGAAAACAAGGCTAAATACACAAACTTGAAGGCAAAACTTGATCTAGACTACCTAGAACATGATAGGCATTTTGTCAAACACATGGAAAACATGTAAGCTATAGGTCACGAATACATATATGATCATAGGAGTCTGAGACTTATATGAGAATCACCAAGAAGGTATAATGCCATCTCATAATAGTTGTAATAACATTTTTTATTCCATGCATTCCTCAGAACATGTCAAGAGCCATAAGTAATGTACATCACATAACCATCAAATAACCAACATAGAAACCACAGTAACTTAAACATAATATTGCCAACATAATCACTAAAAATATAGATGAATCAATGTAGAGAAATACCTCTTATTAACATATGAGAATGCCAACCAAGTTAGGGACTTCCACATGCCACCTGATCATTTTGGGATGAACCAATTCTCTCTTTCAACCAATCACCCCTATGCCATATTCCAAGCATGAATGTGGGATCTCATGGAGTAAACCAAAACAAAACCAAACTAGGGCTTCTATAGGCCAAACCACCTCAACCTTAAACCAATGATTCCACCTCATGGTTAGACCTCACTAACCCAAACCAGGTTAGTCTCTACCCAAGCTATCTATGGCTCTAGGAACTATTAACTCAACCCACAATCTTCCAAGGCTCCAGAGTGTTTTTCGGACCTGACTCTAGGGACTAGTAACTCAACCCATGCAGGGCTCTAGAGAATTTGTCCCAACCTAGGCTCTAGGACTAGTAACTCAACCCACCAAGGGCCCTAGAGCATTTGTTCCATCCCACAACCATAATGAATTATGAGAACCAATAAGAAAACAATCAAATGGAGAAAACCCACAACACCATGGCTATCCAGGAAATGGAAAGGTAAGGCTAAAACCACTATCAATCCAGGCAATCCTCCATTCCAATGATAACACATAACCAGAAAACCACATGCATAAACCATGCATCCAAAAATCAGCAAGGAAACACACATTCAACCTCTTACCGACAAAGCAATCCAACTATAGATGCTAATCCACATGTTCCCTTGCGATTTCCCACTTTCCTTTGCCTTCTCTCTCCAAATCCATTGTACTCCAAAGTGCTCCAATAATACTCAAAGTGTGCAAGGGTACGAGAGAATGAGAGAATAGAAGAGAGCTCTAAACTTAATTGACAAAAGTCTATGAATTGATCCTTAGAAGCCTTTTTATCATTGAGGCCTCTATTTTCTTCAATTTCCTTCATTTTTCCCTCTCATGAAAATATGTGACCTTTTATCTCCCTTTTCTCCAATTTTCCTTTATCTTCATAAATAAATGCCAATTAATGCTTCTTTTCCTTTGTCAATGCATTTTCCAAATTCCTTAGCCATAAATAAACCAAAAGTGACACCCACTATGATGTTTTTCCCACCATTTAACTTGGAATACGTGTTACATGACGTTGGTATTTTTTTTTTAACATGGAGAATCAACCCATCATCCTCGGTATTCTATGACACCTATGACAAGAAAACCGTTGAAAACAAACATACTTCCCATGGATATTTATAACACAAATCGTTGTAGTATTTACAATGACCATTGCTGAAAACATGACAATCATAACGTTTAATGGAGATTTATAACACAACTCATTACGGTAATTATGATAACATTCACATATATTCTCATGCACATTTGGTTCAACCAACAAAATAATCATACTGCCTATGGAGCTTTATAAATCCAATTCGATACAATATTCATAATAATATACACATATACACATATACACATATGCACATTTGCTCAAAAAACAAATAAAAGGATATGATATTTGCATTAGTCAACAAGGGAATTTAGAGGCTCACACCTCCACCTTCTAAAGTAGTACCATGATTCACCTGCTTCCTAGGAAGTCCAGAATCCACTGCCAAAGTCAAAGTCAACATCCAATGTCTAACACGATGATCATGTGCCACTTTTCCTATCAATGAATAGTTACTGACTCATTTTTCCAAGGCACACTCCAAATGTGCTTCTGATTCCATCCAAGAATTCTAATGACCAAAAAAAATTCATTCCCCGACCTTCCCTTCTTTGCTACCTAGTCCCTCGGGTAATCTCGTCACCCCCTTCCATGCATTCACTCACCTTCCAAATTCCATTGGCACCCCCTTCTCTGCTACATAGTCACTGGAGTGATCCATCCTTTGGTAAGGTTTCGTCGCATTTGAAGTCCAAAAACCAAGGCATATTCTTACCTCAAAACCATCATATCAATCATAACATGCTCATGGAAATCAATGGAAAGTATTGGGTACTAATGTCCCACAATGGCATTTCTCTTGAATGCTTTACCACAATACTTCTTCCTATTCCAATTCCTTTCATTGTTGCTACTAACATTCTTGTAGCCAGTTCCAACCAACCAAACCGGGTATTTCCCACGCTTTCCTCATTGATAGCCCGTCAATAAGGTACACCTGAAATCCTTTTTACTTCCCGTCATAACAAGTGAAACTAGTTCTTCGATCGAATCATCAAGTATAAACATATCACATCCAGTTAACTCAAAATCAACCGTCATAAATCAAAATCATAGATTACATGTAACCATCATAAATCAGAGTCATAGATCACATGCATAAAAAAAATTAGATAAAATATTGATACTTATCTTAAATCTATTCGTTGCTTCTACCTTTGTCCTTTCCGTAAACACACTGGATCAGTTGCCACACCTGGGAAGCACCCAATGCCTTCTCTCCTCTCCAGTAACGTACCCATACACATAGTGTACATCATAACAAATACATCCACACATAATGTACACCACCACGCAATACATACATGTTACAGATCCATTTGGGCACGTCACTCCCATAATCTATATCAGTGTTTTAGGACTCATCAAACCATAATTTTAGTTGCTACATGCTCTACACATGTCACCCTTTTGAATGCCTCCTTCCTAGACAATTTCATGACATGAAGACATCCTGAAATGACCTCTAGAGGGACCATTATAGGTAGGCCCATGTAAGGTTGCGTTGCAGAGCGGTTAAGTCCATGCCAGGCTGCTCTGCAGAGCACTTAGGCTCCCTTTCACCTGTGTTGGGCGAGTTTGAGTGAAATTCACATAGGGTTTTGGGAATATTCTTACCTTTTGGAGTCATCTAGAAGGTTCCCTCACTTATCAACTCCTATGAGCTCGAAAATGGATGAGGAATGAGTTAAGATGCATCCTATCCTCTCATCCCTTCCTCCGTGGAACTATTTCTAAGTATGTAAGGCCATTGAATACCACCATTTATGACAAAACCTCCTTCATCTCCCTATAAATTGATCACTCATCTAAATGACCAGTGGCTGGACTATGTTGAATTGTAAGGAGATAATGTTGCTATGAGAATTGGATTTGAAGCAAGTATTGTAATGCTATAAGTTTATCATGCTTTTGATGTGATGTGGATGGGACCCAAGCTGGAGGGATGACTTTGATCAGAAACAATGGTTGTAATTCCTTCTTCTATTCAATAAAGTATTTAAACCTTTCTCCCATATGTTTGTATTGTATTATGATGCTTATATGTGTGAAATGTATCTGATTCCATTCACTTGTATTCAATATATCTTTTGCTTTGATTGGTTCTTTGTCTCTTGTTTGTGTTTACAAGTACTTCTGAAGTGTGTTAAGTACGGGAAGGAGCAACAAGATCGATACAAATAAGACAAGAGGAAAGTGAAACTACAATTAGGTCTTCTCATCTTCTTTGTCTTATCTATTGCTTATAGGAAAAGGCTAAAGTGCTTTAAACTGTTGTTCTAGATATGGCTACTTATCTAGGGAATTAATATTTATCAGTAGATACCAAATTCTCCAAAACAAATTGGCGACTCCATTAGGGATTGAACATCCTTCCTAGTAGCTTATCCACCTCCTAGGACATTCTTGCAAACCCTACTTGTGTTCATTTACTGTATTTCAGCTCTTTTGCATTGAATTTTGGTCAAAACTGTATCAAATTTCCTTTTAAAACGGCTCACTGTCACCAACGCAGGCTTGTGAGAGGCACAGTGCGTTGCATAGCACCCTTGGCTTAGGGATAGTGCTCTGAAGTGCGTTGTCTCCCATTCAGGGCTGCGTTGATGCTCCTAGGGTCAGTTTCCCACCATTGGAATGAGTTTTGCCAACTTTTCTTTGTTTGTTTGTTTGTTGATTGATCAATGAATGTCATGTCTTAGAGAACAAGTTTCTGTCTTCTTTGCCATCCCTAATTTCACTTAATTTATTAATGTTTCTTAAGTGTTTTCTTTGTCATTATCAATTCATAGTCAAAGTAAAAATATAGTTGATTAATCTTTATTCGAAAGAAAGTGTTGTAGAAGTCTTATTTTCCTTCGAAATAGAACTGTCATAAAGTCTTTGTTCTTGTTAAATATTGATTGATTGTATGCGCATAGTTTCCTTTTTGTTCATATTCACATTTAGGAAATTGAAAAGAAATACATGCATGTTGCATTGAAAAATTTTGTGCATGCTCATAGGAATAGTTTAGGGAAATTGCATTAGATTGCGCTCTTTTCCTTTTGATTAAAAGAACTCTTATTGCTATATCCCTAGTAGCTAGGATTTTCATTGTTAAATTGAATGGAAAGAATGCTTATCATAATATTTGCATTCCTAGGAATTTCATAATACATCATATGGTGAACTTGAAAGGCAAATTCCTAACGAAGATCAACTTAAAATTAACATCAATTTACCTAATGGAGCATTGCCATTAACGAAAAGCATTTAGTGGTTATAGGCTAGAGACGTGTTCCAACGTCATAAAACAAAGCAATTGTCACTAACTTGTCTGCAGTACATCTCGAGTGCGATACCTCATTCCACGTACGTGAGTATATCGTAGCTTTTCCACGTACATTTGGGTATATAGGACGGTGTTACAGTACATAAAGTATATGGGAATGCTCTCACTGTGCAGTTTTGCATTAGAAAACGCTTATACGGATTGGGCCTCCACATACCTTCGGGTATATATGGGAGGAAAACACTAGGTTGCTATCCATTCTTAGGTAAATGAGTCGGTCGCCTTGTACACTATGATACACCGAACACAACATTCGGGGAGATTGCCTACCTGTACTTCTTGGTTTGCTAGTAGGTATTATGCAGTTCAAAGTTGCTTGGTAAACCTTTTTCCTAGCTTACCCTTTTTTTAATTTCTTTTTTGATAATAAAATTAATCAATAATCATGGAGGAACATCAACCCTTACCCCATCATTCACAAAGAATAATGAGTAAACCGCCTTTGTTGCCTGAAGCTACACCTATTCGGTCAAAGCAGTCTCGCTTAACTGAGTCAAGTACATGAAGAAATCCTATTTCTTCATATGAATTACCAGAATCATCCATTTTGGTAAGTACTGAGACTCCAGTTACACCAATTATTTCTAGTACATCCGTTTTTGAAGAAGTTTCATAATTACATGAGGACATTATCACTAATCCTAGTGAAACAGTTTCTAAAGTTGTCCAGCAACAAGTTGATCTTCAACTTGAAGTTGCTCAACAAGAAATTACTTCTGAACTTGAATCAATTCAACTAGAAGTCAATTGAGAACCTATCACAGTTCAAACAAAAGTTATATCTGAACTTGAAGTTGTTCAGGAACCTCTCCCTGAAACTGTTTTTCTTTTATCGGAACATCTGGACTTTGAATTTGAACATTCAAAAGTTGTTACTTTACCGAAAGACGATCAACCTGTTACCCCTCAAACATCAATAACTACTAACTTCCACTTTATCAATACCAGAAGTCTATTACGGACCAGACGATGAAGTTCTTCCACCTAGTTTAATTGTTGTCGAGGAAGAATTGGGAGAAGATTCTACACCTGGAACCCCATTACATTTTGGAATTGGGCTTAATCTTTATTCTTATACTCCTCATTTTACTGCTCCTTTTGATCCTGCTTCTTTTCAAGTACTCGTCGATTCTTTAGGACAAAATTTGGGTCAATTAACTATGGATGAATAACCGTCAACATCCCAAACTATATGATTTGATGTAGCTCCGATAGAATCTTTTGTCGTAACCTCTTCGATGATTTTTAATACACCTAAGTCGCACCTATATGGTGAATCGTCTGTCCCAGTTGGTTACCAATCTTTATCTAGAACCCACTCAAGGGTTGCTTCTACACCATGGTCATCACCCATGTCCTCAACTAGAACTCTACCTGATTCTTCATTAATAGGAACTCAACAGTTTGACCCTGCATATCAATATCAAACTGGGAAATTTAGTCAACAAAGACCTATGTATCCATTACATACTGGATTTCCACCATATGGAGAGAAATATGCTTATTCACCTTATCCTCCCTATCCTGGAGGACCATCATATGGTAGTATCCCGCAGTATTCAGGTCAACCTGGAATTCAAGTTTGTCAACGGAAACCAACAATGCCAGTTCAACCAATGCTTGTGTATCTAACACAACCAATGCAAACTGTGTTAGCTATTCCTACTACACCTATTGTTACCACTGTACCATAGTCACAAGTTCAAACAATTATATCTCAACTTGTAAAAACTGGTCCTTCTACCTTGCAACCACAAGTTTTAGGTCAAGAAGTTCAAGTTTCTCAAGCTGTTATACAACAACCACTTATGTTTGGGATCCACCAACCTCAGGTTCATATACCTTTATCTAGAGTGACATATACCTTTATCTAGAGTGACTCAGGCTTACACTGGTATAGTTTATTCACAACCTGGCCAACCTTTCATTGCTGGGAAACAACATTTGTTAAATCAACAACATTTGTATCAACAACAACAATAGTTGATTCAACAACCGTGGCAGCCTCAATATCAACAACCTCAATTCCAACAATTCTAACCCCAATTTAGACCTGCCCAACAGGCTCAACCTGGGTTTGGATAGTACCAAGCTTACCAAGGTCCTAGTCAACAAGGCTTTGCTAGTTATGGACAACCACAAATTCAACCTGGTTATCATAAACCGCCTTATGTTAGATTTTTTCAGAAACCACCTTATCAAGGTTACCAAATGCAGATGCCCTATGTTGGTATGCAAAGACCTATTGCTCAGGCAATTCGATCATAGCTTGGGTATGCTCAACCTGAATTGAATTGACAGTTTCCATTTGTAGCAACTCTAGAATTACTAGATTTAAATTGGCTCACTAGTGATCCAATCTTATATGCACCTTGGTGGCTGGTAATTCCGCATAAGTTACCTTTTGACATTCCGAAATTCAATGGAAATCCTAGATAAGACCCATCAAATCATGTCATGACCATTCATTTGTGTTGTTCATCAAACTCCTTAAATGATGACTCAGTTAGATTTTATCTCTTCCAAAGAACGCTTACTGGTTTGGTTGTGAAGTGGTACATTGAGTTACCACGAGCTTCTTTCGACAACATTATGACTTTAGCCACCACATTCTTGACCCACTTCCAGGTACCTATCAGATATGAGACTAGAACGGAACTCCTAACCAACTTTAAACATACTACTGCTACTCATATATCAGATCATATTCGTGAGTGGCAGCATCGTCGTCGAGTGGTTAAGACATATGTTCCTGATCAACTTTTGGCTAAGTGGTTCATAAAATCCTTGTTGCCATCAATCATCGAGGATGTGAAAAAATGTGGAGTTGTCACCGAAGAGCAAGTAATTTCTCATGCCCAATATTTGGATTTGATCTATAGACAATCCGACATGCTCTACGACAAGATTCCCAATGCATCCCAACCAACTTTCATTTTTCCTCCTCCTCCAGAATCAAGTAAGGAATCTCATGCTGGTGATGGTGTGATCGGTTCTTCAAGCACACAAATGGCAAGAAGACCATTTGGTCAAACTCTTGTCTTTACCAATCAAACTACCATTGCATCAGAAAACACTCTTGCTTCCGAAGTCAATGTCGTGTCATCTGACAAAGGAAAAAATCAAAAGCAACCAGGAGGCAAGAAGAAGGGGAAAAAAAGAAGAAAGAAGATAATTCCCCTCAAGAGAAATCATCCGATTCCTCTACATTGGTAAGGAAACCTCGTTATCCATGTCTAATCTGTAATGATGAGCATTTTACAAGAGATTGTCCACACTGCTCAGAAGTCTCTAAGCTTCTAAAGCCTTCTAACACATCTGCAGTGTTGACAGATCCATTTCCAAACTCAGAGACACATTTGGTTGGGATAGACCATTCTTCCACATCCCAAGCACTTATGTTATCCATCACAAAGCCATAAAACAAAGTTTTGGTGTCAATGAGAAATAAAGATGATAGAATTTCACCGTCATCGTTGAATAATCAGGTCACTGATCAACCTAATCCTTCAACTTCAACTTCATCTGATAATATTCCACCACCTATTGCACCATAATTGACAATAAAACCAACAAAGGGAGTTGAGCATAAATTGACATTTAACCCTCGGGCTTGAGCAGCTCAGAATTATAACATTGTAGAAGATCTTGCTCAATCACCTTTTGCTATGTCAACACTTGAGGTGCTACAAAATTGTCCCTTCCAGAAGCAGGATTTACTATAAAAAATTGGTGGAATAGACCCTACGGATTCCTATCTTGTGGTTTTTGACCATGTGGGATATACACCACAGTTACCGGTGCAATTAAATTTCGTAATACAAGTAAAATCTCTCAATAAGAATGTTTGCCGAACTATTATTAACGAGGGGGAATCTACTTGCATTATGTCAATGAGCTACTGGAAAACACATGGTTCACCATCGTTGTCACGATCAATAACCATGTTAAAAGATTTTGATGGGTGAACGTATACACCTTGTGGGATTTTGAGTAACCTGCAAATAAAACTAGGGCGAAAAACTGTTGGGTTGTGTTATATTCTTTCCACATAGTTAATAGGGGGTTTGAGGGGTACCCGTAACCCCACTTTATGGGGTCCAGGGCAGCACCCCAGAAAATTTTGGTTTTGGACCTTATGTTA